>JBBPDI010000022.1:10695034-10715783 GCA_037974545.1 Cucumis variabilis
AACTATAAGTGAGTCCAGTAGAAAGTCCCTTACCTTAATGTTACCTAAGCACCTTAATCGAACTATCGCCACGAAAACGAACCTAAAGAAAATGACAAAACTCAGTATTTTCCCAATTTCGTTCTTTCGTTCAAATCATTAACCACGTTATCCATGAACTTACCCATTAATTTTATCCTTACAATTAAACCTCAACACGACAGCGGTCGTGACATACGAAGAAACTCACGCACGTTTGGAAAGAGACGCACATTGCTGTGAGGGGGTGTTGCTTCGGCCTTGGCCGGTGAACTAACGCGGTGGAGATTAGCGCAGATCTAGACAGAGAGGAGACGCACGCAAACCACAGGGGTACAACATCGGTTTTCACAAACAAGGATCGACGGAGGAGATTCGCAGCAGTGAAGGCTGGGTTTTTATCGAGAAGTAACAACTGGTAGAGCTCGGGTCACAGATCGGAAGTGGGGCGAACATCGCTGCTTCAGTTTGACTATGTGAACAAAGAGGGATGGACATCACGGTGGCTCGGATCTACACAGCCTCAGATTTCATCGTTAACCAACGATGCGACTAGGGTGTGGCAGTGCGACGAACGAAAGAGAGGAAGAAGATTGAAGATGGTGACCGGCGGCGTGCTAGGGCATGCGGGAGAAGAAGAAAATTTCAGGGGGGTTGGCTGTGCGAGGAGGAAGAGGAGAAGGAAAAGAATTTTTTTTTAACTTAAATGATAAAATAATAATAAATAAATTATTATATTAATAATTTATTATTATTTCTTACTTACACTCAAATTCTTATTCCACACTCTTTTCAACAATTCAACACCCCAACACTTAAAATCCTTAAACCAAAACAATTTGATAGAATGCAAAAAACAAAATAGAAACATTACCTTAAAGTTTGGGGTGTTACATGTTGTGTCAAGAAAACTCAATTTGTGTCATTAAAACAATACTATGAGGTAATTTTTAATGACACATAATTTATGTCGTTAATTAACGACACAAAAATTGTGTCAAGAAAATTCAATTTGTGTCAAGAAAATTGTGTCACGAAAAGTTTTGTATTTTTATTTTTCTTTTTAACAACAAATTTTATTCCCCTTACCCCTTTTTTTCTTGATTTCAAGTGTCAATAAAACTCATGTTTTTAAATAAATTTATTCGACGACAGTGGCTAGATTGGTTGGTCCGACGGCAAAGGCTTGTTGTGGCAGCAACAACGACAGTGGCTGGAGTGTGGAATTGACAGCGACGAGTGGCAAAAAGTTGGAAGGCAAGGGTTCTTCACTACAACGTTGTAACTTATTTCGTTCGATGAGAATTTTTTTGCATTTTTGTAGAGAGAGAAAAAAATTGCGTTAAGGCTTCGTTTGACGGTAATGTTTTTGCTTGAGAGAAAATTTGAGGTTTTTATTTAGTTTTAGTTACATAAGGGAGGAAAATTAAAAAGTTTTGAAATTTGTGGTTTTTTCATTTGGAAATTTTTGTAATGACACAAAAAATTTGTCGTTAATTAACGACGCAAAACTTGTATAAAAACAAATTAAATTGGTTGAATAGAATTATGCCAAGAAATAATCCGTATTTTTATTTTCAACGACACAATTTACCTCACCCCACCTTTTTTTTCTTTTATTTTCAACGACATAATGTCTTGATCAGTAGTGTCACTAAAACTCATTTTTCTAGTAGTGATTGCATGAAATATTCTATATATACATTATACATAGTTTAAATGTCTAAGAATGTAATCTTTTTATGTCTATTGCATGTTGTAATTTTACATATTATGTTTACAAAATTATTGTTTGTGAAAAATATTGTTAGTTCGTAATAAAATTATGGTGTTTGTTCATCTTAATTTGTTTATGATTTATGTGATTGTTTATGTTTGATTCTTATTTCAATTATTTTAAGATCTATGTATAGTTTATGGGTTCTTAATGGTTTATGTCTATAATTTAATTTATACTTTCTATTAGTATAAGTTTTGTAATTGTTTTTATGATCTAAATATTTTTATCAATTTACCTAAGCATGTTGTTTTAATTAATATTTTGTGTGTGTATGTTTTGAATTATTATATCTTGGTCCCATTGATTTTTGTATCATGTGCATAATATGATATTTATCTAAGTTGTCTTAGAATGTGTGTTAAACATATTTACTAAATTTCTAGTATAAGTAAATTTCTTTGTTATTGTTTTACCATGTCAAGTCTTATTAAATTAGAATCTCTAGATCTTTATATCAATAGTAATAATCATTTATGATGGATGCTTGATGTTGAAATTCATTGGGATGCCATGAATCTTGGAGAAACAATTAGAGAAGGAGACACGACTTCAAGTCAAGAAAAGGCGAAAACCATGATTTTTCTTCAACATCATCTTCATAAGGAACTGAAGATTGAACATCTTACTGTAAAAGATCTCCATAAACTATGTCAAAGTTTAAAAGAAAGATATGATAATAAAAAAAGTATGATTCTTCCTAAAGATCGATATGATTGGATGCACTTAAGGTTGCAAAATTTTAAATTAGTATAAGTGATTATAATTCTACATTATTTAAAATTTGTTCAAAATTATTTTTATCAGGAGAAAAAATTATTATTAATGAAGATATGTTAGAGAAAATATTTTTTACATTTCATGTCTCGAATATGCTCTTGCAGCAGTAATATCGAGAAAGAGGGTTTAAAAAAGTATTTTGAACTCATATCATGCCATCTTGTGGCTGAACAAAATAATGAGTTATTAATGAAAAACCATGATTCTCGACCAACTGGAGTAATACCATTCCCTAAAGCAAATGTATTTTCGAACAATAAGGCTCAAGGTCGTGGTCGTGGTCGTGGTAGAGGTTGATGTCGTGACCGTGATAGAGGAAGAAGTAATTATACTTTTCATGGTAATAAATCATTAAAATTTCAAGAAAACCACAAATGATGATCATTGAGGAAAGACTCCACAAAGTAAGAAATTTAAAAGTGGTGAAAATCAAGGCTTTCGTTGTGGTATGAATGGTCATTGGACTCGTACTTGTCGTACATCCAAGAACTTACTCAACCTCTATCAACCCTCATTGAAGTAAAAAGAGAAGAATGTGTAAGTAACCTTTGCCTATCAAGATAATGTCTTTGACCATTCCAACATGACACATTTGGATGTTGCTGACTTCTTTCAGTCTCCTGAAGGAAAAACTGATGATAATGAAGGAGTAGCAAATACTTCCTTTAATTATGATAATGTCCAAAACTAATATTTGCATTACATTCTAGTGTTTTCCCTGTTTAACATTTACCAACTTATTTAAAATATTTATATTTGAAGGTTAGTTTTTTTTTTTTAATTAAAGAGACTTATTGTAATCGTTTTTTTAATGAAGAGTTATGGACATTTCTCATATTTTGGATGACTCAAAGATGAATAAAGAAGACTTATGTTTGGCTAATAGTGCAACTACGCGCACAATACTTAAAAGTAAAAAATATTTTTCTTAATTGACAATGGAGGAAGCAAATATCAATACAATATCAAGTTCTACAAACTTGATTTATGGTAAAGCAAACCTTATTTTACCTAGAGGAACAAAATTCACAATTAATAATGTTTTGTTCTCTAGTAAGTAGAAAATAAACTTATTGAGTTTTAAAGATATAAGTCAAAATGGTTATCATGTTGAAACAAATAATAAAAATAATATAGAATATCTTTATATTACATTTATTGTTTCACATGAAAAGTGTATATTGGAAACACTGCCGACATTTTCTTCTGGATTATATTATACTCATATACGAGTAATTGAAACATATGCAACCATGAACCCGAAGTTCATAAATTTAAATATGTTTACTGTTTGGCATGATCGATTGGATCGTTCGGAGTTAATAATGATGAGAAGAATTATTGAAAATTCTTATGGATATTCACTAAAGAATTACCAGAAGATTCTTCAATCCAATGAATTATCATGTGTTGCTTGCTCTTAAGGAAAATTAGTTATTAGGCCATCACTAGCCAAAGTGGGAGTTGAGTCACCTACATTTTTAGAACAAATTCATGGTGACATATGTAAGCCCATTAATCCACAAAGTGGACCATTTAGATACTTAATGGTTTTAATTGACGAATCAAGTAGATGGTCACATGTGTGTTTATTATCAAGTCAAAACCTTGCATTTGCAAAACTGCTTGCTCAAATAATCAAATTAAGAGCACAGTTTCCTGATTATACAACAAAAAACATTCAACTTGATAATGCTGGTGAGTTTACATCCCAAACATTTAATAAATATTGCATGTCAATTGGGATAAATATTAAACATCCTGTAGCTCATGTTTATACAACAAATGGTTAGGCAGAATCATTTATTAAACGTTTATAATTGACTATTAGACCATTATTTATGAGAGCAAAACTTCCATTATCTGTATGGGGTCATGTTATTCTGCATGCGGCATCACTTATGCGCATAAGACCAACATCTTATCATAAGTACTCTCCGGTACAATTAGCTATAGCCAAGAGCCAATATTCCTTATTTGTGAATTTTTTGTTTTACAAGATATGTTTCAATTTCTTCACCACACGTACTAAAATGGGACCTCAAAGAAGGTTAGAAATATATGTTGGATTTGAATTCCCATCAATTATTAGATATCTTAAACCCTTAACGGGTGATGTATTTATTGCACGATTTGTTGATTGTCATTTTAATGAGACAATTTTTCCAACTACAGGAGGAGGAATTACGAAGTTGAAAAATGAAATTGCCTGGAATATATTATACGTTAGTGTCTCATTTAGATCATCGTACAAAGCAATGTGAACTAGAATTTCAAAAGATAATTCATTTACAAAGTGTAGTAAACCAAATGCTAGATGCATTTACAAATACTAAGAAAATGATCAAGTCATATATTCCAACTGCAAGTGCTCCTTCTAAAATTGAAATCTCATTTTAGCAAGTTGCTACAATTAATGAATCAGTGTTGCGGCAAAAGCGTGGTCGACCAATTTCAAAGGACAAAAATCCTAGAAAAAGAAAAGTGGTCAATAGTTAAAATGACTTATTTGGCAATAGAAACATTCAAGAAGAAGTACTAGACATAACTAATGGTGAAAATATTGAAGAGACTCAAGTATATAAAAATAACAATGAGATCTTAATAAATTATACCATGACAGGGAAAATATGGAATAGAACCGATGCAATTGTGGACTACATTTTTTTGCGTATAATGTTGAACATAATATCATTCATGAAAATGAGGATTCTGAACCTAAATCTGTTCACGAATGTCGTAATAGAAAGGATTGACCCAGGTGGAAAGAAGTCATCCAAGCATTATTGAATTCACTTTCGATACGTGAAGTTTTTGGACCTATAGTTCATACACCTAAAGATGTAAAACCTATGAGATTTAAATGGGTATTTGTGTAGTAAAAGAAATGAAAATAATGAGGTCACTAGATATAGAGCATGACTTGTTACACAAGAATTTTCTCAAAGACCAGGCATTGATTATGAGGAAACATATTCTCCTGTGGTGGATGCTATTACATTAAGATATTTAATTAGTTTGACTGTATGTGAAAAGCTTGATATACATCTTATGGAAATAGTTACAGCATACTTGTATGGATTTTTGGAAAATGAATTTATACGAAGAAGGATTTAAGATACCTGAATCATATAATTTAAGCTCTCAAGAATTATATTTAATCAAATTATAAAGAACATTATATAGATTGAAACAATCAGGACGAATGTGGTACCAAGTGAATATTTATTGAAAGAATGTTATCAAAATAATTCAATTTGTTCATGTGTTCTTATTAAGAAATCATAGTCAGGATTTGCTATTATAGTTGTATATGTTGATGATTTAAATATAATTGGAACTTCGAAAGAGCTTTCAAAGACAATAGGATATCTCAAAAATAAATTTGAGATGAAAGATCTTGGCAAAACAAATTTTTACCTTGACTTGCAAATCGAGCATTTAGCCGATAAAATTTTTATTCAATAATCGACATATACAGAAATTTTTTTAAAAATATTCTACATGGACAAAGCAAACTCATTGAACATTGTAATGGTGGTTCAATCACTAGATGTGAAAAATGATATTTTTCAACCTCGAGAAGATAATGAAGACTCGCTTGGTCCTGAAGTACCATACCTTAGTACAATAGGTGCACTAGCACTAATGTATCTTGTTAATTACACGAGACCAGATATAGCGTTTTCAGTAAATTTATTAGCAATACATAGTTCTTGTCCAACAAAAATACATTGAAATAGAGTTAAGCAAGTACTTTGATATCTTTGAGGGACGATTGATATGGGTTTTTTTTATTCAAACAAGTCAAACTTTGATCTAGTTGATCTTGCAGATGCTAGATATTTATCTGACCCACACAAACCAAGATCTCAAACAGGTTATCTATTTACATGTTGAGGAACTACTATATCTTGGCGATTTATGAAGCAAATCATTACGGCCACTTCATTGAATCATGTAGAAATTCTTGCAATTCATGTAGCTAGTAGGATATGTATGGTTGAGGTCAATGACTCATTATGTTCAAGAAATATGTGGTTTATCTTTCAGTAAAAATTTACCAACAATATTATTTGAGGACAACACTGCATGTACAGCACCAATCAAAGGAGGGTATATAAAAGGATCTAGAACAAAGTATATCTCACCAAAACTCCTCTATACACATGACCTTGAAGAAAATGATGACATCAGTGTTCAACAAAGTTCTTCAAATGAAAACTTGGCGGACTTATTCAAAGAGGCATTACCCACATCAACATTTCAAAAGCTAGTGCACAACATTGGAATGCAATAACTTAGAGAACTCAAATGATGTATTCATAAAGGGGAATATAAATATTTCCTTCGAGGAATAAAAATACTGCACTCTTTTTCCCTTGACTATGGTTTTTTCTATTGGGTTTTCCTAGTAAGGTTTTTAGTGAAGCAGTTATTAATGTATAAAAATGATGTACTCTTTTTTCTTCACTATGATTTTTTCCCATCAAATTTCCTTTCTAATAAGGTTTTAACAAGGCATTTATTTCATATAATATGGATATCTAAAGGGGAGTGTTGTAAATATAATTATGTAGATATCTATAACATACAATATGTTACCAATCTTCTTATAACTCTCTCTCAATTTCATGTTGTAACATTCATCCAATTGAATTCCATAGTGTAACTCATATCATGACATGTGCTATAGATAGAGGTGTGTGGTGTCTTTGTAATACACACTACAATTGAGTGCAATTGCTCTCTACTTCCTCTCTTCTCCATTCTCTTCTTTTGTGTTGTTTTTGTTGTTCTTATTTAGTTTTTTTTTCTTTATTTCATAACAGAGTGCAATTTATTATAAATTATATAATTTACAAAACAATAATTATATACTTTTTTTAAAATTAAAACGTGTTCAGAAATTAATTAATAACAATTTAATTTTTAATATACAATGTAGTTGTTAACTACAACTAGTTTAATGAATTATATATAGGGGTCTTTTAAAAAATATAACAAAGCCCTAAAATATTTACTCTCTATAGAACAATTTTGAAAACGAAAAAAGCCCAAAGACCCACAATAGGAAATACCAAAAATGCCCTGTTAATAATAATATATTTGGAAAACTATTGTTTAGATCTGGCTATTATTTCCTACACAATCCTTACGAAATCTAAACGATTTTTTTCAAGATTATTTGTTACACAACCGCTTAGCTTTAATCGTTTAAATTTGGATAGCCAAATCTAAACAACATTTTTTTTTCAAGATCCTTTAGATTTGTAGACGATCTTAAACAACCAATAGTTTGAAAAAGCAATAAAAAAAATATATTTTTTATATTTAGTACAAAATCTTAAACCAGATAATAGTTCGAAAAAAAAAAGAAAAATGGAAAAAAGAAGAAAGACGACGGAGAAAAAATAGCACAAAAGGAAAAGAATAAAGACAATAAAAAGAAAGTGCAAATCTAAAATATTTAAAAAAAAACCAGCTTAATGGGCTTTTTCATTTTGTTACGCGGGCCATAAATATTTTTTACTATTTGTTCTATTTATGAAAATTAATCTTATATATATATGTGTGTGTGTGTGGTATCAAACATATTAAAATATTTGTTTAGTTAAATTATAAAATAAATTTTTAATCCTTTGTCAAACACATATGTGAAAACATATAAAATATAACTTTGTTCCATTGAATTTTTTATTGTCATATTGACACTGACCTTAGTAATTTGAAGTAAATTTTTGTTATATAGCTAAAAATAAATACTATAAAATAAAAAATGTCAACAAAAACAACAAATACAAATAAGCTAAAAGACTACATGATGAGTCACCAGCATCAAAATCACTCAGGGTAAAAAGAAGTAAGACAAAAGGACTCACACTCCTCTAAAGCTCTAGACACAAGAGAGTACACTAGATCATTATGACACTGATAAACTTATAAGAGAAAGAGATAACCCCTAAAACAATGTCTCGTGTATTTGCCTTCTCAATGAAAAAAGAAACATCTACGATCAAAGCCAGAATATTATTCAGTAGGTTAGTCACCAGCTCTAAGAAACAAAATTCCAAAATTTCATGAAGGATTTGGCTCTCCAAATCGAGATAAATTATCATCACATCAAGAGTTCTCTCCTCATCGCATCTAAGAGTGGACTTTATATCAACAAAATATGAAAACTGCCTAGATGATCCCTAAGCACCCACTTAAGACCTTCCATCTCAGATACAGGATTCTAGGCATCATCAATCTTCAGCTTCCAAAACGTTATCACAAGTGGTTGCCATTCGATCTCCATTGTGCCCTTTCCATCTGACCCTCCTCACAATCCTAACTCCTACATATATTGACCAATTGCAATTGACTCACTAATGGACTTAATTAGCCGTAACCTGTTGTAATATTTTGAACAATATTTTATTCCTCCCTCCCAAATTTGCCGAACAATGGTCACAACTTTATTCCAATCCAAGAACATGATTAAGGAGCTATCTTTCTCGACTTAAATCATGTTAGTCCTATTGTATTTTAACATTTATTCTAGTCATTAGACAGATTATTGAGAAGTAGGAGCCTTCAGTAGAGCTTAGATGCAGTTTGGATTTAAACGACGAAGCAGTTAACAACAAAAAAATGTTAAGTTTTATATCCTAAAACTCGTGGTTAGTAATGCTAAACATTTTTTGTTATTTAATAAATTTGTTATTGAGATATTGTTCAATAAATTATTGTTGAGTGATTGATTTGCTCGTTATAACCTTTAAATCCAATAAACTAAGGTTCCTTGACTATAGTATGAATAACTTTACTTTATGTAGTAACATAAATGTGGATCAAGTTTGAGTTGATAATCTAAATGGTCTATAACATATAAGAATAAAGTTGGATACTTTATTTTGGAGACATTATGAACTCCTGTTTATCCATGATTGTCCTTAGATATGCATAGGCGAGGACAACTCAACAATGGTGGCTCAATAGGCCTTTAATTTCAAGCGTAAAATCAAGTAGATAGCTGAGAACACAGGGTGCAAGACGAATTCGCTCATATTCGCTTCTAGGGATAGTAAAGAGGATGTTTCCTTAAATATTGACTCCGAGACTTGAACATGGGATCCTGCCCTCTCATTAGTCCAAAAAGGATTTGGTTTAATAGTTGGACTATATAGTGGACAGTCTTGTTAGTTAACGAATGTTAGTTAACTAGGTTAAAGAGTTTAATCGTTTAGTCTTAGATCATTGAAGCTCATAATATGTAGGTCCATTAAGTTCCTATATAAACTCATATCGGGATTATCTTTAGAATAATGTGATAAATTGAATTCAAAGTATTCTAGTTAGTTTAAGAGAATAACATTTAATATATATTATATATTAAACGTTTTGCTGAAGGAGAGAGCTTAAGAAATTTAAGTATGAAATCAATATCGAAAATTTGAATAGAGATTCAACAAGTCGAGATTGGATAAGTTAATCAACTAAATTGTTAAGTTCATTAACTAAGTATTATAAATATTAGAGGAATATATAAACGTTCATTATCTATTTAAGTCATGTGTCTTAGTCTTATAGACACTTAGTGTCCAAATAAAGTCACTCTTTCATGCATGTGTCAAGGATCCATATATTCTTAGTGATCAAGTAATCCACCACACACTTGTCACTTTTTCTATAAATAGAAGGTTTGGTGGATTTTACAACATTATAATTAATTTTAAGTTATTTTATTTTAATTAATTAATTCAGAATTTATAAAATAAATTAAAATAGGAAAAATTGATCTTGCTGGTCAAAGTGAAAGATGGATTTACTTAATTGGAGTTATTATAGAAAATGTGTGAGCTGCTTCAACAAAGTGTTGGCTTCACCAAGATGTTCCATCTTTTCCAACTTCTAATTAATTAATCTGAGGTGAAATATGGATTTTATAAAGAAGACTCATGCAACTTTCTTTCCACAAGAATTTGACACCTGAGAAAGCAATAGGAATGTGGGATTGCATGGAACATCTTGGTGACGCCAACACTTTCTTCGACTAGCTCACATATTTTCCATCATAAATCTTCGATAACTCCAGTACCTAAGTAAAGTTCATTTTTCATTTTGACGATCAAACTCAATCATTTTTTCCATTTTATATTTAATTTTAATTTTTAATTAATAATAAATTATTTAATTAAAATAAAATAATAAATTTTTAACAAATTGTTATTGATCGTTGTAGCTTTTGATTGAATTAATATAAATATGATCATAAAATATATATTTTAATTAAATTTTATTAAATAAATTTAATTTTGAGTATAATTCAAAATTAATAAAAGAATTAAAATATAAATTTTGAGTATAATTCAAAATTAATAAGAGAACTAAAATATTTGAAGGAGTTCAAATAATTTAATATAAATTGAATTCATATTAAAATTCTAGATTAAAATTAATGCGTATTAGATACATAATGGTACTATGGGTGACCTATAAGAGGAATATGATTTAAATATAAGTTAAATTAAAAAGGTGATATTTAATTTGATAATTATAATGAAGGAAAATTTATATAAAAAAATATTTATCAAAAAAAAAGAAATTAATATTTTGGATTTAGGTTAAAATTTTGATCATTCATTTTGGACTTAGATTAAAATTTTATTATAGATCGTAATAGTTTATAAATTCTTCTATTTTTAAAAATTTTCTCTTTGGTAGGAGTTATTTGGAATGTGGAATGAATGGTAAGTTTTTCCTCTCTCTATCATATGTAATCTAAACAAAGAAAGAAAATACGTATAAAACGGTTTTGTGTGTTCTCTCTACATACTTTCTATCAAAACTGTTGGGTGTAAAATTCTCTGGTTTGTTCCCACAACTTAGAGAATAAAATTGAATTCAAGTAGTGGTGTTCGTGTCTTTCAAAATGGAGTTTTGTAGATTCTGAGTCTTTAATAAAAATATTTTTAATTTCTACAAGCATGATTAATTGGTCAGCCAATTATTTTACGGTAATTTTTTGTAATTTTGCCAATGTATAGATATTTCCATATTCCAATTAAATTTGAGAATTAGGTTATGTACATCTATTCCGCTACGTAAGGGCTCTCATCCCTTCATGAGGGTTACCTAGTGAGTCTAGGACTACTGGTTTTGTAAACTAGGACAACTAAGAGAAATATAGGGTATATGTGTCTAATGTACGCGCTAGTTTATTGTATTCATTTTCTCACACTTGTATGTAATATCACTCAAGCTTTAGTCCAAGTGGGGGTACGTAGGGTTTTATTCCTAAAACTCATGGTTAGTAAATGGTTAACATTTTCTATTATTCAATAAAGTTGTTATATTCAGCTATTGTTAATGAATGAACGATTTGCTCCTTGTAAACTTTTAATCCAATGAACTAAGGTGTGAGACCCTAATCACATTCTAAACTACACATTAAGAATACATGCGATAAGAATGGGTTATGTGATGAGATAATGTGATGAAAGCTGGTGATTGGTAAGTTTGCAAAGTGCTCTGCATATTGCATTCTTACTAGGTGATGCAAATGAGATAAGCATTTAACTAAGAGGCGATGTGAGCTTCCTTCACCACGTCATTCTTGTGTAAAAAAGTTAGTGAGCTAATTTGACCTTGCCATCTAATTGAATTCAAGTTAAAGAGGTGGCAGTAACATGTGACGTTTTATTATGGACTGAGTCTCACTGCAGGGTAGAGGTCATCATTCAGGCATGGAACATTTCATCAAAGAGACATATTAAGTCGAAGAAATCCAACCATTTTGAGAGTTGTTTTACCTTGTGTTCACTTAAATAAAAAATAATTGAAAGAATCTCAAAGATTTTCATAGATCCATCACAAGCTCGAATTCGGCAAGGAACAGCAATAGAGTGCAAATGACCTTTAGCTAAGGATCTTAGGTGAGGAAGTAAAGTGATTGTGAGTGTTTTCTTCTTACAAATGTTTTCAAACAAAAAGTATTTCCACTATGTATTGAATCCTTTTATATATATATATATATATATATATATATATATATATTCTCCTATTGAATTTTTTAGTTTCTCGCTTTCTCTTATGTTCTCAAATTCTTAAAATACATTTGATCTATAAATGGATTGAGTTTGAAATAAACTAAAGTATTATGATGAAATTATCTTTGATACCCTATGCGATGAGATACCTCACACTTACTGTGGATTCTGGTGTGGGATGTCTTATCCTTGCTTTATGGTTTGAGATAAAATGCTCTATTTTTTGTTGTGTGATCTAGAATAGAATGTCTCATACTTGCTATATGATCTAGTATGGGATGCCTTTTGCTTGTTGTGTGATATGAAATTGGAAGACTCGTTATGAATGATGAATTACTGTTGCGTTGCGATCACTCCGCACAGTCGCAACCCAACAAAAGAGTGTAATGAACGCTTGAGCAAAAGAAATGGTACAAAAACATAACAAAATATGCAGATTGGTTGAGCGACATGATTTATATGATACATTGTGCAAGATATATTCTTATGTGATATGAGCTAATATGAATAATCTAAAAAGAAACGATTTCTGTATGATTTAAAATTATTTGTTAACGAGATTGGTAATGTGTATATCATCGAAAGGGTTAAGATGTTTTGATTTGGACTCAATGTTTATTTATTGAAACTCATAACTATTTATATTGCATGGTTTGGCGAAAATATTTACAACGCGACATGGCAAAACTTACTTTTTATAAATGTGTTGGTGAAAAAACCCATTCACTAGACTTTTTTGTCTAATCTTTCAAATGTTTTGTTTTATTCCCCCTCCCTCCCGGTAGGAAGGACAACCAGTGTTTGACTTGTCAAATTGAACGCCTTTGTATCAACTTGTTAGTATTCCAAGTTTGTTCGTATATCATGAAATGTCTTGATGATCAAGATATTATTTTGAGACTTGTATATTTTAGTTTGAAGAAATCATGTACTTGTTTGATTGTACCCTTTTATCAATATCAATGAAATATTAGTGATTTCAAATGAATTCTCATCTCGCGTTTTAGTTTGGCATTCTGTGTACTATATATCTTGCAAGAGAGATATACGTTGAAGGTTTAGGTGGTCATCTCTTCACATGTGTCGCACAAAGTGATCTTGGGGCAGGACGTGACATAAGGTTCCTTAACTATAGTATAAATATTTGAATTTTTATGTAGTGACATAAATGTGGATCAAGTTCGAGTTGATAGTTTAAATGGTCTATACTATAGGAATATGGTTGGATACCTTATCTTGAAGACACTATGAATGTGTCATCTTTGTATTTAGTACAAACGATGTGATCTTAAATCGTTTATGTGGGACACATGTGAGTGAGGGTGTCCTATGCAATGAGATCGTATGAGATTGGACTATGAACAGTCAATTTTACTTTATAAAACCATTATACTATTTAAAACTGACTATTTCAAATTTGATGATCTAGTTACGTAACTCGATCTTTATTCTGAGATAACAAACTTCGTGATTATTTGAGATTATCCTTAGTGTTTTGCCTCAATCATTATGGCTAGTTGAAGATGTTTAGTATGGGTTCATTTACACATGTTTAGCATATTATATTTAGTAATTAGAACCATTAGTTAATTATATATATCTCAACATTTCAATAAACAATGTTACATTAACCCTTTTAATCCTCTAAGCTAGAATGTCTATGTCAACTGTATTTTTATCCCTTATTTTCTTATAATTTATTTTTTATCCATTTCCAACTATCGATTCCATACTAACCCCCATTTACCACTTTAATTATAAAAATTAAAAAAAAAAAAAAAAGAGTTTTAAGGAACTAATCTTTGCACTTCCCATGATTCAACTCGAACTTACTCACTTGTGCTATTAAATAGTATAAGTAGTTAGTTCATGAGTATAAATATATTATTTGATTTGTGGTCTCTTAAGAGTAACACCAAAATGACAGACAAAGAAAGCACCTTTTAAGTGATTTTCAATATTATGTTGTGAGGACTTGTAACTACGAAATTCATCTTTCCAAGTGAATTTCATCAAAGCACTTGTAGTTGAATTTTTATATTTTGGATTATGATCGGAATGATCAACACTTTGTATCTTTTTCTTGCTTTACAACTTTACAAGTATTGACTCACAATCGGTTACATTTAGTTGTATGTTAATTTTTAGTAATACCAATCAAAACATGTTTGTGTGTAAATTGGTTGTTTATTCGTGATTATCCACTTACAATATTGCATAAGTTGTTAAGTTCAAGAATAAATCGGTTAAAGTACTATTGAAGCATTACTTAGTAACTCATCATCTTAGCTTTTTCCTCAATCTAAATTCAGGTGTGAAACGTTTATGGAGTAGTGTTAGATTTATTTTAAAATATAATATTATTAATGTGGTAGATATGTATTATATCATATTTTATCTTTTTTGGGCTTATTATTTTATTAGGCCCATTAGGTAAAAAGATAATGTCCTAATTAAACACCATGATCGGTGGTGTCTATAAATAGACCCTTAGGAATTGGTCCCTCTCACTGCCTTTATTAAGTAGTTTATTCTTTCCATCAAGAAACCAAAATTAAGTTCTAAAGAAGATTATTCATGGATCAATGTATGTTATTCTTATCTAAATTTAATTTGTAAAATCATCTAGTTCAAAGATAATGGGACTCATTGTTATATACAATCTTAGAGTTTTCTTGTATAATCATGAATTAAAGTTTACATGTGGTATCAGAGCCTTGATTGAGAACTTGTGATCTTACATGGATGATTAATAATTTGTTTTAATGTTTCTGCTGCATGTTTTCATCAATTTGAATTAAGGTCATTTAATTATCAATTATCATTTGAATTAATGATTCTTGAGTTATCATTTGATTAAAGAATCTTGAATTATTATTTGATTAAAGATTCTTTAATTATTATTGTTAATTTGAATTAAGTTTGAACACTGGAAGGAAGAAAGAAATTTAATGATATATACACACAAAATCTAACACTGACAAATTATGTACACAAAATCTCACTGTCGGCCTATTATGTTTAGTTTCTTCTATTAATCAATTATTAATTGCAATGATTATGTTGTTGTTTTTCCATTATTTAGTTTTCAATTTCAATGTTTTCTTTAGAATTCTAATCTATAACTAAATGAATTAAAATCTAATGAAGATTAGGATGATGTGAAAAATCTAATTAAAATTTAGATTTTAGTGACTTTTTTTTTTTTTTGAAAAGTTACTATATTTAGTATGCATATATTTAGTTTATGTTCAAATTGATGATTATGTATTAATTCTATTTTATGTATTATGCATATGCCATGTTTAAAGTACCCACTTATCTTTGGAATTTAAATTATGCAATTAAATTTTGAAAAATAATGTATGATTGTACGAAGTTTTGATGAAATTGTTGCAATATCTAACTGCAAACTATGATATAAATAGATTTGAATTGTTTTATCATGATGTATATGTTATGAACAGTTTGTTAGTCATCAAAGTGGCCAAATTGGTAAATCTTTAGACATAAGATTAAAGTTGATTCAATTAATCATGTTCATTTGATGCTAATGAATGAGATGATATTATGAAACATTAATAATTTGCATGAGTATATTGATTTTCATTGTTATAAAACATTTAATTTGTCCAAAGGTAATTAATAGTTTTATAATTTTGAATTTTATTGTGGTTAATTGAGGTGTTTGGTTAAATAATATTAATATATCAAAAGATAACTAATGTATTTAATTTGAGCATTTAAATTACCAATTACATGAAACTAAATCTACCATCAATTAAGTATGAATATTGTACATTGTTGTGTCTTCCAAAGAAGAACTTTAATGTATAAGCTAATGATTATTTAATATTATCTGAATAAATGTTGTATGTTTAAGTTTATTTCTCAAAGCAATGATGTATAAGCATATTTATTTTGTAATTGTAGTATCTGCTCTCGTTTCTCTTTATTTGCATGCTACATCTATAATAAAGTTTAATTGACTCAATTTATCTAATTGGTGCGAAAAAATTTGATTCCATCTTAGAGTTTTGGATCTTGATTTGGCACTTTTAAGTGAGACACCTGTTGCAATTACTTATGCTAGCAGTGATGAGGATAGATCTTTCTATAAAGCTTGGGAAAGATCAAATTGATTGAGCTTAATGTTTATGTGCATGACTGTAGCAAACAATATTAAGTCCATAATTAAGAAAACTGAAGATGCTAAGAAATTTATGAAATCTGTGGAAAGATGTTCTCAATCAGAGTCAGTTGATAAGTCACTTGCTAGAACACTTATGAGTACTCTAACCAACATCAAGTTTGATGGTTCTCGTACTATACATGAGCATATCCTTGAAATGACGAACTTGGCAACAAGGTTAAAGACCATGGGGAATGGAAGTTAATGAGAATTTTTTGGTAACATTTATCTTTAATTCCTTACCTTCAGAGTATGGTCCATTCCACATGAACTACAACACGCTGAAAGATAAATGAATATGCATGAATTACAAAGTATGCTCATTCAAGAGGAAGCAAGGCTTAAGAAACCAATAACTCACTCTACCAATATCATGGGTCACAAAGGAGCTAGAAAGAAATCGGGAAGAAAGAATGGAAAGGGCAATCATGGATAACTAAAGGTAAAACAATCATATGTTCCAATCCATAAAAAGGAACAAATTAAGGATTAAGTGTCGGTTTTACAACAAACCTAGGCATTATCAGAAAGATTGTCTTAAACGTAAGGCATGGTTCGAGAATAAAGGTAAGCATAATGCTTTAGTATGTTTCTAATCAAACTTGATTGAAGTTCCTTATAATACATGGTGGATTGATTTTGGTTGTACCATTCATGTTTCCAATACGATGTAGGGATTCCTTACGATCCGAACCACAAACCCAAGTGAGAGATTCATCTTTATGGGAAACAGAGTCAAAGTTCTAGTTGAAGCTGTGGGAACCTATCGTTTAACCTTAGACTTTGGACATAATTTAGACTTTTTTAATACCTTTTATGTTCTTTCTATTTCTCATAATTTGATTTCCTTATCCAAACTTAGTACTTCAGATTATTACTTTAAATTTGGGAATGAGTGTTTTAGTTTATTCAAACAAAACATTTTTATTGGCTCTAGTATTCTTTGTGATGGCTTATATAAATTAAAGATTGATAATTTTTTTTGCTAAGAGTTTGTTAACCCTGCATCATGATGTTGGAAATAAATGTGGTCAAACTAATGAATTGTCAACTTACTTGTGGTATAAACGTTTGGATCACATATCTAAAGAAAGAATTAAAAGATCGATAAAGAATGAAATTCTTCTGGATTTGGATTTTACTGGCCTTAGAATTTGTGTGGATTGTGTTAAAGGAAAGCAAACAAAACACACAATTATTAAAGAAGCCACAAGAAGCTCACAGCTTCTTGAAATTATACATACACACTGATATTTGTGGATCTTTTGATGTTCCATTTTTTGGAGGAGAAAAGTATTTTATCACCTTTATTGATGATTTCTCACATTATGGATATATCTATTTGTTGCATGAAAAATCTCAAACAATAGATGCCTTAAAGGTATTTATAAATGAAGTTGAAAGACAATTAGACAGAAAGGTGAAAATCTTAAGATCTGATAGAGGTGGTGAGTATTATGGAAAATATGATGAAAATGGGTGGTGTCCAGGATCATTAGCTAAATTCCTAGAAAGCCCTAACATATGTGCTCAATACACAATGTCAAAAACACCACAACAAAATGGTGTTGTAGAAAGGCGTAATTGTACATTAATGAATATGGTTAGAAGCATGTTAATTAATTCATATTTACCTGTATCCTTGTGGATGTATGCATTAAGAACCACTCAATATTTATTAAACAAGGTTCCTAGTAAGCTAGTTCCAAAGACACCTTTTGAACCGTGGACAAGAAGGAAACCTAGTTTAAGACGCCTACATGTTTGGAGTTGTCAAGTGAAAGTAAGAATTTATAATCCACATGAAAAGAAACTGGATTCAAGAACAACCAGTGGCTTCTTCATTGGTTATCTAGAAAAATAAAAAAAAATAGATTTTATTGTCCTAACCATAGTACGAGAATAGTTGAAACTGGAAATGTAAGGTTCATTGAGAACGACATAATTAGTGAAAGTTTGGAACCACGTAAAGTGAAAATTCAAGAAGTTAAGGTGGAAATCCCTTCATCTATAACTTTTTCTCAAGTTTTTGTTCTTGTGGTTATTGACTCAGTAAACAATCCACAAGAAGAACAAATTAATGATCAAACACCACATGATGATGTTATGACAAATAAACCTGTAACTGAGGGACCACAAGAAATAGAGTTAGGAAGATCTATAAGACCAAGAAGATCAACTATTTCTGATGACTACATAGTTTATTTGCATGAGTCAGAATTTGGCTAAGTATTGATAATGATCCAGTTTCATTTTCACAAGCCAATAAAGGAGATAATTATGCTAAATGATTAGATGCCATGAAAGAAGAGTTAAAATCTATGAATGATAATGAAATCTGTGATCTTGTAGAATTGCCTAAAGAAAGTAAAAGAGTTGGGTGTAATTGGGTCTTTAAGACCAAATGTAACTCAAATGGCAATATCGAACAATACAAGGCTAGACTTATTGCAAAATGTTATACTCAGAAAGATGGCATTGATTACAAAGAGACCTTTTCTCCTGTCTCGAAAAAAGAATCATTAATAATTATTTATGACTTTAATAGATCATTATGATTTAGAGCTTCAATAAATGGATGTGAAAACAGCTTTTCTAAATGGGAATTTAGATGAAGAAGTGTTTATGGATCAACTAGAAAGTTTTATGAAGCAAAGGAAAATATGATGTGTAAATTAAAGATGTCAATATATAGACTTAAACAAGCTTCTAGACAATGGTATGTTAAGCTTAATGTTACCATTAAATCTTTTGGGTTTAAAGAAAACATCGTACAATGTATATACCTAAAGATCAGTTAGAGTAAATTTATAATTCTTGTTCTATATGTTGATGACATCTTGCTTGCTATGAATGACTTTGGGTTGTTATGTCAAAGCAAAGAATTTCTCTCTAAAAACTTTGAAATGAAAGATATGGGTGAGGCATCCTGTGTGATTGGAATTGAAATATTCCATGACCGAACACATGGATTTTTAGGATTGTCTCAAAAGGTATATATTAATAAAGTTTTAGAGAAATTTAAAATGGATAAATGCTCTTCAAGTGTAGTTTCAATTCAAAAGGGAGATAAGTTCTCATGCAATGTCCAAAAAATGAATTGGAACAAAATCAAATGGAAACCATTCCTTATGCATCTATTGTTGGAAGCTTATTGTATGCACAGACTTGCATTAGACCAGATATTAGTTTTGTTGTGGGTATGCTATACAGGTATCAAAAGTATTCTAGGAATAGATCATTGGAAAGTTCTAAAGAAAGTTTTAAGGTATCTACAAGGAACAAAGGATTATATGCTTACTTACAAGAGATCTGACCATCTTGAGGTGATTGGATATTAAGATTCAGATTTTGCCAGATGTGTGGATACACGAAAATCCACTTTTGGCTATTTGTTCTTATTAGCTGAAGGAGCGATTTCATGGAAAAGTGCAAAGCAATCTATTATTGTTGCATCCACTATGGAGGTTCAATTTGTAGCATGCTTTGAGGCTACTGTTCATGGTTTATGGCTGCGGAACTTGATCTCAGGACTTGGAATTATCAACAGTATCGCCAAGCTGCTAAGAATTTATTGTGATAATTTTGCAGCAGTTTTCTTCTAAAAATACGACAAGTATTCCAAAGGTGTTAAACATATGGAAATAAAATACTTTTCCGTTAAAGAAGAAGTTCATAAACAAAGTAGATACCATTCTACTGATGCCCATATGTTCCAATTCAGTAGATACCATTATTGAAATCAAGATTATGTTATTTGACACTTTGAGCTCATTTATTTATTGTTTCTGATTTTATTTCATAGTTATGTTCTTATGATTAGCATATACATAAATGAATGATGTTAAACAGAACATCGTCTTTGATAAAAACACTTATTGTTGGACCGTTATTGATTATCTTTATTATAGATCATGTTAATAGAAGAACTATTTCAGTGATACATGG
>JBBPDI010000022.1:10715883-10735407 GCA_037974545.1 Cucumis variabilis
TTATCAAATCTCTAACAAAAATTTCCACCCTTCAATTTAATTAAATAAACACCCAAATTAATTAATTAAATTCAAACTCAATGACACCAAAAATACAATTCTACTAACTAATTAAATATTCAACCAACAAATATTTAATTAATTCTAATTCCACAAAACCTTCAATACTCAATCAAATATTTTAAATTAACATACAATAGTTTCAACATAATTAAATAAAATTAAGATATAACTAAATTCAATATTACCTTAATTTTTGGGACGTTACAATCTTTCCTCTTTTGAAAAACTTTCGTCCTCGAAAGTTCTAATCCTCAAACAACTTGGGATATTGGGCTCTTATATCATAATTAATAAAATTTTCTACCAAGTTTCAAGATCTTTAAATAAATATACATACTCGTATATATATATTTAATTAATCCAACACATTACATCAAATAAATTTCTTAACTTCTAATTTTAATAATCTAATACCAAATAAATTCTTTTAACTTCCAATTCCTATTAATGTAACAACATAATAAGTTAATTTTTTTTGGGATGTTACAAGTTATATATGTTTTTAAAAAATTATTAATAAAAATATATATTAAAATCTATATGCATAATACATTCATTATTTTAAACTTTTAAATTTTAAAACATATGTTATTTATATCTAATTTTGAAAAATATCCAAAAATGTATAGATTTTATATTATTTTGAAATATCGGTATTCATGTTATTTTCTTTTAATATTCTAAATTCCAAAAATTTATTTATAAGATTTGTAAACTTTATGTTATTTGTTTAACAATTTTTTGTAGATTATTTATAATCTTTAGAGTACATCCTTTAACATTAGTTTTTGAAGACAATAGTGTTTAACATATTTTGTCGATTAATTACAATCTTTATAGTACATCCTTTACCATTAGTTTTTGAAGACAATAGTAGAATTATAACTAACAAGTTTTTGTTATGGCTTTACAACGAGTAAAGACTATTTTGGATGGTAAATGGATTGAATCTTCTCTGTATCTCGATTATCGTGTTGTTGAGGTATATGTTCCATTTTCATCTTTGTTGCAAGGATTTGTAGAATGTATTCAAGGTAGACGTTTCCAATCTTTAAATCTTTCCATATCTCATTTGACCGTTTATTGGGTTGTCTGCAACAATTCAAATATTTCCATGTCTTGTTTGAATTCCTTTAGGGGTACTCTCAAGGACTTATATGTCATGTTGTCAGCATGCTCGAATGCATTGATCTGAAACAATCTAAGTATACTTAATTACAAATACACTATAATTCCTTTTTTAAAAAATTTACAATTTGTCAGTACATAGAAATACACTATAATTTACGTGTACTCCAATCAAATTTTAACAATATCTTTTTTTTTATTTCACTGTTTGCAAGGAATCTTCATCTACGCTGATAAGTTCTACTATGTTTGAAATTTGATATACTTATACAAGAAGGAAACACATCCTATAGGTAGTGTAGACCAAATTAGAAATATGTACCAAGGTGGCAACGATGGACTCCTTCCACCCCAGATTAAACATTCAACTAAGAGACCTAAAAAAAGAGGTGTACATCATTTTTAGAGAAAAAAAAGCTATGGTTCATTGCATCAGATATGGTCAAAGACGTCACAATTGTAGGTCTTGTAAAGAACCCATAAAACGTTAAGTTTCCATTTTAGCATGTCTTTTAGTTCTTAGTTATCATTTTCAAGTACTATATTTTATTTTGAAATTGTTAATTCTTCAGAGTGTTCTCTGTTATTATTGGATTTGCTTGGTTGTATGAAAAAAATACGTGTTTATGTTCATTGATATACATTGTATTTTATATATGTTCGCTAACATTTTTTTTAAAATTTTTTAGAATGTATTGTTATGATAGTTATATTTATTTTTAAAAAATAAATAAAAATATATATTAAAAGTATATGCAAAATACGTTTATTATTTTCAAATTTATGTTATTTATATCTATGTTTAAAAATATTTCAAAAATATGTACTTTTTTATAATATTTTGAAATATCATTATTCATGTTATTTTCTTTTATTAATCTAAATGTTGTTATTTAGGGGTGTTATCAAACATCAATTTCACTAAGCACAAGAACTCAAGTGAACGAAAGAAGAATGAGAAAAACAAACCTTTTTTCTGTAGTGATCAAAGTTGGAATCATTTTGATGAAGAAGCTCTTTTGCAAGAGGAAAAACATGAATACTTCCCTGCCTTGCACCAAATGTATGAAGAGTTTGAAGAGGACGAAGTTGGAAGCTAGAATCGTTTCTGCAGAGGACGAAACTGGAATCATTTCTGCAAAGGATGTAGCTGGACTCGTTTTAGCTTTGAAGAGTTTGAAGGGTTTGACAAAAAATTTTCGGTGAACATTTAAATGCATTAAGGGTTTGAAAGATTTAAAGAATTTGAAGGGTTTGATAATGTATGATAACGCTTTTTTGTGCACCAGTTGAAGAAAATATGACATTGTTGCAGCAATACCTTTTCTACTTTATCAATTTAAATTAAATTTTACTATTTATCCAAAGAAAATGTAACGATCCAACTTTTCTACCTAAGTCGAAGTAATTAATTTCACAAAAGACCTCGATTTACACAAAAATACTAAATTCATTTGAAATCATACTCTCAAAGAAAAAAAAATCAAGTTTGGGCTCTATTTCAAATAACCAAAATCTTTCAAACTAAAGCTTACAAAACATCGGTTCATGAACTCAGTTATGCCACAAAATTTTCTAAACAGTCTCAAGTGCGAAAGAGAAATAAGAAAACAAAACATTAAGCAGAAGCAATTGAAGCATCCCCTATGGCAATCAAGCCGGTCTGACTCCCTTGTTACCTTTGCCTGAAAAAATTAAACATGAAAGGGTGAGTATAACATACTCAGTAAGAGACACACAATCATATTTTGGTAAATTTTACATCCAGTCTAACAACAATCCACTAGTTTAATCCACACTTTATATAAGCAACATCTACAAGTGTCAGTCACTTCAGCATCCATATGTGTGTATATATATTCAGTCAATCACAATATGCACTCAACATTAAGTCCACATCAGTCCATGCATATATCTATATTTTTCCTAGTCAGAGACAACATACATTAAATCTCAAATCTACTTCGATATACATATATGTCATATTGGACATCCATCCTCAGTTTAAAGACAACATACAGTCAACATATTTTATTTTATAGGTGAGTCCAGTAGAAAGTCCCTTACGTTATTGTTTGGTAAGCTCCTTAACCACACTAGAATTCACGAAAACCAACCTAAACATCAAGATACAACTCAATAATTTCCCCAACACAACAATAACTTAATTTAACCCAATATGAATATTCACAACTTACCCAACTGTTAATGAATCGAAATCCCACAAAAACCAATAATTGATGTGAATCAAATGAAAATCAAGCACTACCCTCAACCTATGATTGAATAACGATCAATAATTAGTCTAACCATATTACTCGAATTTGTTTTGGAAACAATTTCAACTCAACTTCAATTTTTAACAATTAGATTTCAACTATTCACAGTAAGGATAGAGACGATCGAAAAAACTCAGACACGATTAGGAGGAAATCTGCACGGCTGTGAGGATACGTGTGTGCTGCCTCACACTCAGCCGACGAACTAACGCGGCAGCTGGGCTTTTCGATGGGAGACCAGCACGGACGGAGGAGCGATAGCCAGTCTTCATGAATGAAGACCAACATGGATCTGGGCAAACACGACAGTGCGGATTTCCTCCTAATCGTGTCTGAACAATTGGACGGACGGTGTGGCAGCGACCTTCGTGCTTCGTCGTCGATTAACAGCATCTGCAGGTGGACAAAAAAAAGAAGGGAGAGGAAGGCTGTCAGTTAGGGTAAGCGAAGAAGAAAGAAGAAAAAGTGACGGGGGGGTTTGCAGTGCGCGAGGAAGAAGAAAGGGAAAGAAATAATTTTTTTTTTTAAAAAAAAACTTAATAAATGTAATAATAATTATTATTATTAATTCCTATATAATTAAATCCTTGATTCCTTTCCTATCCCACAATCCTAAAATACACTAACACCCCTAAAACTTAAAATCTTTAAATAAAAGTAAATTGTTATAAATAAATTAAGATTAAAGAAAATTACCTTAAAATTTTGGGGTGTTACATTCTTTCTTCCTTAAGAAACTTTCATCCTTGAAAGTTTTAATCCTCAAATAACTCTTGATAATGAACTCTCATATCATCTTCTCACTTTCAAGTCGCCTCTTCAACTCAATGGTTTTGCTACAAAACCTTTACTAACAAAATTCCTATATGACAAAGCATCTTCACCTCTTTATCAATAATCTCAACTGGTAGCTTCACATAGCTCAAATTTTTATCAATCTCTAGTGTTCATAGTCCACTACATGAGATAGATCTGCCACATACTTCCTCAACATCAAAACATATAAAACATTATGAACTGCAGAGAGAGATGGTGGCAATGCCAAACGATATGCCACAACACCAATTCTCTCTAAAATCTCAAATGGTCCAACAAAACGAGGACTCAACTTTCCCTTCTTTTCAAAACGCATAAAACCCTTCATAGGTGCTACCTTCAAGAACACTTTGTCTTCTACGTCAAATTCAAGGTCTTTTCATCTCACATTAGCATAGCTTTTCTGTCTACTCTATGTTGTTTGCATACGTGCTCTAATCTTCTGAATAGCCTCATTAGTAGACTGAACCAACTTAGGATCCATCAATCTCTGTTCACCAACCTCATTCCAACAAACAGGAGTTCTACAACATTTACCATACAAAGCCTCAAACGATGCCATGTCAATGGTAGCCCAAAAACTGTTATTATAAGAAAACTCCATCAAATGCAGGTGAGAGTTCCAACTGCCTGAAAACTCTGGAGCATAAGCTCGTAGCATATCCTCTAAAACTTGGCTCAAACGTTCAGTTTGATCATCAGTCTTTGAGTGAAAAGTTGTACTGAATCTAACCTCGTGCCCATGGCAGTCTAGAGTCCTTTCTAAAACATGTAAGTAAAACGTGCATCCCTGTCAGAAACAATCGATACGGGCACTCCATGAAGTATCACAATCGCAGTTAAATATAACTGTGCCCACTTACTAGCAGTATAAGTGGATTTCCCTGGAACAAAATGTGTTATCTTCGTAAGCCTGTCTACAACAACCCAAACCACTGTAATGAATTCATAATGTCCATTCCTCGAAAGAAAGGCGGTCTTAGGAATGTCACTGTCCTTAATCCTCAACTGATGATAATCTGGGCATAAATCAATCTTAGAGAAAATAGTGGCTCCTTGCAACTGATCAAACAAATCATCAATCCTGGGCAGTGGATACCTGTTCTTGACTGTTACCTTATTAAGTTTCCTATAGTCAATGCAAAGACGCATCGACCCATCCTTTTTCTTCACAAAGAGTAATGGTGCTCTCCAATGTGACACACTAGATCGAATAAAGCCCTTATCTATTAACTCCTGTAGTTGTACCTTCAGTTCTTTCAATTCAGCCGGAGCCATACGATACGGGGCCCTAAAAATGGGAGCGGTACCTGACTCTAACTCGATAGCAAAATCGATCTCCCTATGAGGCAGAAGCCCTGAAAGCTCATCTGGAAACACATCGAGGTACTTCCTCACTACAGACTCTGATGTCAAAGAAAACCCAGCTTCCCTAGTATCCACCACACTGGCCAAAATACTTCAGGTACCCTGGTTGAGTAGCTTACTAGCTTTCATAGCTAAAATTACCTTAGGCAGTACCACAGTCCCTACCCATTTAAATTTAAAACTAGGCTCGGTAGGGGGATTGAACACTACCTCTTTGCAAGAACAGTCAATACTAGCATGATTAGCTGCTATCCAATCCATGCCTAAAATTACGTCAAAACCACGTATATCCAGCACTAGTAAGGTTACATCCAACACACAACTAGCTATCTCAATCTAGCATACTTTAATCCTTTCCTTAGACAACATAATTTCCCTGAACTGCGTAGACATTGACGAAACATATTCTAGGGGCTCTACTTCTAAACATGCATGTGTTACAAATATCGATGATATAAAAGAGTGAGAGGAACCAGAGTCAAACAAAGTTAAGGCAAAATGCCCCAACACTGGTAGCATACCTGTCATAATTGTGCCAGCTTTCTAAGCCTCAGATCTACTAGTGGCAAATACCTTGCCCTGTTGTAGTGCTCTCACCCCCTGACTACTCTACCTGACCTCAGTATATCTCAAAGGACAACGATGGGCTGTATGCCCCTCTTGCCTAAGCATGAAGCAAATCCTGGTCCCAAATAAGCAGCGACCCAAATGGCGCTTTCCACAAGTGTTGCACAACGATTTTTCTCTGGCAGCCTCACCTGCCCCAATGGAAGTCTGCTGGAAACGACAAAAATCCCCATCTGACCTCAAGTTCCTCTAAGGAACTTCCACAAACTTATGATTTGCTTTCCTTTTCTCACAAGACGATGCTCCCTTATCAATACTCTTTGATTGAACCTCATCCTTACGAATACTCATGCCCACTGCCAAGCGCAGTGCCTTAGCCTGGGTGGATGGCTTAAGTGCTCGCACAAAGCCTCCGATCTTATCTCTCAGTCCTCTAACAAACCTTTAAGCTCTGACCTGCTCATTACCAACAAGTTCAGGGGAAAAACGTGATAGCATGTCAAACTCTTTTGCCTGAAAAAGTTAAACATAAAAGGGTGAGTATAAACATAGTCAGTAAGAGACCCACTACTGGTCTCGTTAGGGGAACAATAAACTATTAACTTCCTAATGGGGTACTCTGCATAGTCAAAGTCTTGTGATCTTGTAGAATACACATAATCAGTCTAACTCCCCGAAGGACACATAAATAAGTTTAGTGTTTTGCAGAAACACATATCAGTCTAATGCTCTCGTAGGATGCATAAAAAGTGGTGATCCCATAGGACACTTGCAAGGT
This sequence comes from Cucumis variabilis, assembly GCA_037974545.1. Taxonomy (NCBI): domain Eukaryota; kingdom Viridiplantae; phylum Streptophyta; class Magnoliopsida; order Cucurbitales; family Cucurbitaceae; genus Cucumis; species Cucumis variabilis. Next base: position 10,722,883 of record JBBPDI010000022.1, read on the forward strand.
AAACTACCCAATAGAAAACTAACAATTTTCCCCTCAGTCCATTTTAAACATCTTAACAGTCATTCATAGTACAATCAAATATCCTCAACACATAAACCTTTCAGTTAACCTCTAACGGTCATCTTATTCTAATTCAGCCCAAGTCAGTTAGTAACATATCACACAACAGTCAAACAAGCTAAATAATCAGAACATCCCCTCAGCTCACAAGTACATAGTCATACTTTGGTATATCGTACATCCAATCTTACAACAATCAACTAGTTTAATCCACACTCTATATAAGCAACATCTATGAGTTTTAGTCATTTCAACATCCATATGTGTGTATATATATATATAGTCAATCACAATATGCACTCACCATCAAGTCCACATTAGTCCATGCATATATCTATATTTTTCCTAGTCAGAGACAATATACATTAAATCTCAAATCTACATCAATATACATAGATGTCATATCTAACATCCATACTCAGTTTAAAGACAACATACAGTCAGTATATTTTACTTTATAGGTGAGTCCAATAGAAAGTCTCTTACCTTAACGTTTGGTAAGGTCCTTAACAACACTAGAATTCACAAAAACCAACCTAAACATCAAGATACAGCTCGATAATTTCCCCAACACAACAACCTCTTAAGTTAACCTAATATGAATATTCACAACTTACCCAACTGTTAACGAATGGAATTCTAACCAAAACCAATATTTGATAGGAATCCAATGAAAATCAAGCACTACTCTCAACCTATGATTGAACAACGGTCAACAATTAGTCCAACCATATTACTCCAGTTTTTTTTGGAAACAATTTCAACTCAACTTCAATTTTTGCAATAAGATTTCAACTATTTACAGTAAGGATACAGGCGATGATCAAAGAAACTCACGCACGATTGGAAGGAAATTCACGCCGTTGTAAGGATACGTGCGCATTGCCTCATGCTCGACTGACGAATTGACGTGGCAACTGGGCTTCACGATGGGAGACCAACGCAGATGGAGGAACGATGGCCAGGCTTCACGAACAAAGATTGGTGCGGATCTGGGCAGTCACGGTGGTGCAGACAGCTAGGCTTTACGAACGGAGACCGATGTGGACAGCTGGACGAATGGCGTGGCAGCGACCTTCGTGCTTTGTCGTCGATCAACGACATCTACAGGTGAACAAAAAAGAGAAGGGAGAGGGAGGTGGCCGGTTAGGGTAGGGGAAGAAGAAAGAAGAAAAGTGATGGGCAGGGTGTGCTGCGTGCGAGGAAGAAGAAAGCGCAAGAAATAAATTTCTTTTTTTTTTTAAAAAAAACCTAATAAATGTAATAATAATAATTATTATTAATTCCTATAGAATTAAATCCTTGATTCCTTTCCTATCCCACAATCGTAAAATAGATTAACACCCCGAAAACTTAAAATCTTTAAATAAAAGTAAATTGTTATAAATCAATTAAGATAAAAAAAATAAATTACTTTAAAATTTCAGGGTGTTACAGAAAACCTTCGATTTTGCTATTCTTCTTATCAACCCTTTTTATTTTGCATTGTTCTAATTTAGTAAAAGTTCAGTTTCTAATTTCATCTATTAGCAGTTGGGGAATTCTATCGATCACAGTTTCCATCTCAACATTTTGGAGTAGTCTTCACTTGTCATGGTAACAATTCTTATACCTTGATCTAACAACTTAAGCATGATTTCATATGCCTAAACTAACAAGGCTTGTGGGAAACCTTGTAATACGCAATTTACACCTTTCCATTTTGCAACCCTCTTAAAAAATTCTATGGTTGGATTAAAGAATAACTTACCTCATGAAAAAATATTCAATGTTTCATCATCTTCAACTTCTTTCCAATTCAAAACATTGTGCATTTATTTCTAGTGAAGAAAAAACATTCTAAGATGCATAAGTTTGCAATTTTCACAACTGTCTCGTCATCCTATGAAGGTACTGTAAGAAAAGGTTTTATTGATCGTTATTAATAAAGTGTTATTATTACAATTTCAATAAATGGTAGTGATTATTTTATTAGTTTCGTCTTAATAACCCAAATACAGTAAACTAACATCCTAAGCTATTTGATGAGTCTTGAATAGTATGTAGAGTCATGTAAGAATTAATGTTCGATATCAACTTAAAGGGCCTACAGTATAGGGATAAGGTTCGGTACCTTATCTTGAAAACACTATGGATACGACTCACTTTGTATTTGATACGAACGCAATGATTCAATGTGTTCGTCTAGGTGACATGAGAGTGAAGGTATCCTATACAATGAGTTTGCATAAGACCAGGCCACGAAATAGTAACCACTAGATATAACTTCATTAACTAGTTCGGTTTTTATTTCATTAGGATGACCTAGATAACTTAGTCTTAATCCTGAGTGTATTATGAACTCATATTCGGGAGGAATTATCTTTTGATTTGTACGGTGGGAGTGGTTAGATTACCGACTCAATATGCTTATCATTTTGGGGACAAGATCAAGTGGGGAGCTAAAAACATAATTACAAAATATAATGGAATTCACCTGACTTTAGGGTAAGTAGATGAGTGTTTCCTTAAATGGTCTCTCCATGAATAAAGTTCCCTACCCTCTTTGGAATGAGAAAGATTTCTATTTATTGGTTGAACCATAAAGAGGTTGTTCATTAGAGGAGCACTGGTATTTAAGGACTAGAAGTAACTCAACGGTAAAACTATAATTTGATCCAACTGGTGTTACAAACACTCGTGAAAGACTAACTTACTGTTATATATCTTTGGACACGTAAATATATTTACAATGAGAAGAGTTCAGTTGTGAGTCTTTAGTGGAGTGTACACACAGTAAACGAATATTGATTCATGTGGTTAATGAGTTTAGCCAATTAATCTCATATTGTTGTAGCTTTTGATCTATAGGTCCATCACGTCCCTTTTCTAGCTTGTAAAAGGTAATGAGATTTATTTATTTTGGTTGTAATTTGAAATGTTCAAATTTACTTTGGGAATTAGTATAATGTATGGTGGCACATTATAATATAAAGTTTATATATTTTAATCAAACTTTATTATATAAATTTAATTTTGGATATGATTCAAAATTAATTTTGAATCATATCCAAAATTAAATTTGTGAGAGATAAAATATTTAAATGTGTTGAAATATTAATTTAATGTGAATTGCATTCATATTAAAACTATTGGTTTTGAGAGAAATTTATATTTGAATATGATTCAAATTTAATTTAAGTTAAAAATAAGATATTTAATTTAGCTATTAATTAATTGGAGAATTTATTAATAGTTTAGTTTAATTTTATTTAATAATATTTGATTTAATTAAATATGATTTAAATGAAATATTAATTAAATAAAATTTGATCAATTATTAATTAGTAGATTTGAAATTTTTATTAATTTAATATTTATTAAATTAATAGAATCTCATGATTCTCTCCTACTCCCTCAAGGAAAAGGGGCTATAAATATGCTCAAGAAAAATAGTTTTTCTTAATCAAACCTATGCTTTTACTCTTTGTAAAAATGGTTTATCTCTAAATATTTTTTTCATCCCAATTGGTTTCTACAAACCAATCTCATCCCAGAGGATAGGAAGGTCTCCGATGGGTGGTGTCCTAATTTGGAGTTTTTGTAGATTAAGAGGTGTCAAACTACATAAATTAAACATTCTCTGTATCTTTTAATTTAAAAGCATGCTTAGCCTTTAAGTTATGATAAGAAAATTAGTTTTTGTATTATTTTGACACTGTCTAGGGCTTTTATCCCTTCATTACTATTTCTCTTCATTGTACTCAAATTCTTGAAGATTCCATCTCTCAACAAGTGTGGTTTGCATGGCTCATTGGTTAGTTATAAATTTTTTTAAAATAGAGTACAATATGAAGATCCGTGATCAAATTAAACTAAATTCTCGTACTATAAAATTAACATTAAATCCTTCAAGATAGAATATTAACTCTTCATCTATGCTATCTTTTACATTCAATCGTCCTATAAGATGAACTAGCAATTGCCTTGAAAATTTTTCATCTCAAAATCTCAAAAGAACCCAGATGGGCCTCTTTTAAACACATCTATTTGGTTTGACATTAAATTCTTAACCAATGTTTCAATTATATCTAACTTTGGGTAACAATGAACCTTTACTACATGTGATGATACGTTTTGTTAGAGTATATTTATACTATGTTAATGAATAGTGATGAAAATATAAGTATGTTAGCGGAAAAGAATCGTAATGGAACACTCTAATTACATCTAATTAAGATGAAATTGAAATTGAGAAAAATATAGAATTCAAGAACACTAACCATAGAATTTGAAATTTCTCCTTCGATTTTTTATAGTTTTCGTCAATTTCAAACCATTAACGACCACAAGGGCTTTCTCTACTATTCTTTAACTTTAGAACGTGATTGTAGGATCAAATTTGATCGATTAAATGAGTATTTAGAGAAAATGAAATTATGAACTCTTCATAATTTAGTTTTAAATTCTTCAACTTTTCTCATCCAGTCTCCACGGATAATCACTTTCACAAGTGAGCAATCTCATCATAATTTATATTGCAAATCTCTGATTTGAACACATAATTTACATTGCAACTCTCTTATTTGCTTGATGTTCAGTATAAGAGGTGGAAAAAATCACCCCTCTTCACGTTTTTTTAAAATGATATTCAAATTGAATTTGATTTTTCCAAAATTGATTTTGTAATAAATCAATTTTGTAATTATTTATTATTTAAGATCGTGGCATGATAAAATACTTTTAAAAATGACTTTATTTCAAATTAAACATCTAGAAAATATATTAAGAAATTTTACAGAAATTTCGACAGCATCTCTCCTAAAATTTGGGGTAACCAAACCTAAAAGGGAAAAGGATTCTTACTTCTATACATGTATGCAGTCCCCAGACTCAAATCCACATCGAGTGTGTCTCACCACATACTCATCTAGACAATTCCAGAGTCTTAATCAGAGTTTATATCTAAACTGGATATTAGTTACAAAATAATTATAGTCCAAAAGAGTCTCAAAACACTTGACCCTTGGCATGACTCTCGTTCTTCTAACCACCCCATTAAACAATAAAAAACATAACTAAATACATAGAAAAGAAAAACAATCTACAATTAATGACAGAGAGCTCAACAATGACTTGGTCCTTGACCGCTATTTGGGGAGGGAGCAACACATTGAAAACATGAGGTAAAACTCAGTGAATGACAAGTTTTTAGAAGTAACAACTCGTAAAACATGCTTCTAAAAAATGTGACGATATGTATCAAAAATGAAATAATAAACTAAACATTGTTTTCACGTAATCACAAATCAAGCCAACAAACCTGTACTAAATCCAACCATGGCAAAGCGTCTAAATAAACGACAAGAATATAGCTCGCGCATGACCAGGAAATCATGCGGCCAAACCTAGCTCACACATATTTCGTACCCGCCACGAAAGTAATATCCATCCAATTCGACCATGGCAGGATACTAAATACGCAGTTTGGAGTAGCTCGCACATGATCCATATCCACAAGAAAACACGTGACCAAACAGAGCTCACGCAAATTTCTCACCTACCACAGTAACAACCTCCACCACTCCAACCATGATAGCATACTATATACATGGCCCGTAATAGCTCACATATGATCCATATCCACAAGAAAACATGTGGCCAAACGGAACTCTCACATATTTATTACCTACCATAGTAACTATCTCCATATTCGCTCCTATGTGCACATAGAGCTACCCACCATGTGTTAAAACTAGGCCCAAATCCAAAATCACATCTTCTATCCATATCCTCACCTAGACTCAGGTTCCCCAATCTCCAGTCACAACCTCTTTCAATACTGGAACCCCCGACAACCATAGGTGGCTCTACGAAAACACATTCACGTAGCCTTAGGGAAATCACCTTCTCGTTCATCATAAACATCGGTTAATCGTATTTAAAAACCAAGTATAATAAAAACTTGAAACACGATTTTATATAGTTCAAGCCATACACATTCTTAAAATCATGATGAATAAACACACCATTAAATTTAAATGAAAATAGGAACTTGAAACCCACTTTTATAAATCCAAGTCATAAGCATTCTTCAACCCACGATACATAAACACATTGTTTAAATATAAATGGGAGCGTAATCATAACAAGTTTAATTCATGGAAATTTCAAAATGATATCATAAAATAACATGTATAAATACAAAGAAAACTTGAAAATCAGCCACTCACAGTTAATAACTTTATCCCCCAGGGTTATACACTTTCTCTACAATAATTTGACTTGAAACAACGATCATGGTCACATCATTGTCTTCACATGACACGAAGCTACAACTATTTGAAAAATACTTCATAAGTTTCCCTAGACCACTTACATTTCAAACAAGTAAAAACAACACCCAATAACCTCCAAAGCTAGAAGAAAGTCCTTTCTTGACCTTTAACATTTAACTTTAGGACTTGAGTATCATGAACATAATTCAGTTTTAATGCTTAAACTTAATGGTCATTTAAGAACTCTAGGAAACTCAATGAATTTACTCCAAAACTCACCAAGTACTTAGTAAAATACCCTTAACTTCAACGGACAACATGCTCACTACCTTTTAAATTCGAGATCAAGCATCCAACATAAAACGTTACTTAATAATATCGGTAAAATTAGGTGGGTACTCAAGACCCACTCTAAAAAGCTTAGACCTTACCTAAGTTGCATGAAAAAGCCCAATTTCGAGCTTTCTAATGGCTGGACAATGACTCAAACTTCTCTAAAACTCGAATCTAGCATCGAAAAGTAATGGATAATGTTAAACTCAAGTCTAAACTTAAAGGGTATTCCAAATATTTACAAGACTAAACTAAAACAATGCAATTTTATCCCAAAAATCAAGAATCAACCTTTCAGCGACAATGCATTGATAAGACTACATAGATTTGACACTCACCAACACTCGAAGGCTCATCCAAGGATAATCTTTCCTCACTTATGCTTGACTTCCAATTCAAATCCAAGCAACTAATTATGAAGAAATCTTGCACCAAACATATAACATGAACCAAATTGCAAAATACACTTAATGCCTAAACACACACATAAGCTTAATCTTTTCCAAGGTGGAACAAAGTCACAAATTTCTTCCAAACTCCTAATATATATTCAAACCTAATCAAAATGTTCAGTACTAAAGGTTAAAACACAAAATTTTCAGCATCAATAATCAAAACCTCCTTCACCCTTAAAATAATTATTTACCAAAAGTATTGTTGGAAATAGTTTCGCAATTGTTAAAGAGTGCGTGTCACCCAATTTATGCCTAGATTGTCTAAATTCAAACTACCTACCAATTGTACATCAACTTAACTCTTCCAATCTCCTTGCAAACCTTGATAGTCGCTGAACAATAGCTTCAATGCTTTTTAACCTTTAAATCTATGTCTCCAACACTAAGTTCATATCAACAAGTACCATAATCTCAATTTATCAGCATAAATCTTGAAGAACCCCAAGAAAACTCACCTAGGATAGAGATTTCAGATAGCTCTGATTCCAATGATGGCAAACCCACAAAGACAGTGCGTAGCAACGTCGACGATCAGAGACTGCATGTCCATTACATGGTTTGAGCACCAAAGGAGTAACGAAGAACTATGCAGATCAAAGCTAGGCGGCTTCACAATGGATGATACAGTGTTGATGGTTATAATCAGCTAGTCGAGCGGCGCTGGGTGAGAGATAGAGAGAGTGAGAGGTTCAACGAGAGAGATTTCGAGGGGGGCGATCCTTGTCTCTAGAAGCGTGAAGAAGGAGAAGAAGAGAAAATATCTCCCTTATTTATTAAACTTTAATAAAAATAAAAAGGTCTTAAGAAAAGACCATTATGCTCCTCACTCCATATTAAACTTACCATTTTGCCTTTAGTTTTCTTCTTTCAACATTCCAATTTCCAAGTCTCATTCCAAACTAAATTTATTCCAATTTTCTTATAAAAAAAAATCCTTAAAGAATTGAAAAGTAGATTTAATCTTATTTTTAACAACTTAGAAAATATTAATATAAATAAAAGGAGAATGGAATGAGGGCTTTCAAATATTAATAAAACAATAATATTAAATCAAATCTTGATCAATCTAATTGAATCAATTCGAATATCTATTCGAATTTTTTGATATCTAAATCTTATTTAAATATCATTTTTTTCTAAAGAACTCGTTAATTAAAATAATTCAAACTGTTCGAATAAATAAATTACGATCATCATTCTAAATTTTATTACCATAATGAGTTTCTAGAGGGACCTAGTGAACCTATAGATCATGAGCTACAATGATCCAAGATTAACTAGCTAAACTCTTTTAGACCATTAACATTCGTTAACTAACGAGCCATTCTACTAAAGTCGCACTCCCCTCACTATATATATTTATGTCCATCTAATATAACCATGATTAGTAAATTAACCTTTCAAAGGTTGTTTGTAATCTCAACTGGGTCAATTTATCATTTTATCCTTGAGATTACTTCTTGTTCCTTAAGTACCACTAATCCTTTAAAGAACAACTAGTTTAAGGTCCAACATGTAAACCGAATCATTCTCAAGTCAATGAGAGAATGGGGCCCCTTATACAAGACCTAGCTTTTGTACATAAGAGAATATCCTATCTACTGGCTCTAATGAGGTAAGGAATGAATTCCATCTTACACCTTATGTCCCTAGCTATCTAGCCAGTTTTACCCTTTAATTGGGAAGCATATTGGGCCAACGTTGATGAAGCTCTCCCACTTATGCAGATCTAAGGATAATCCTTTTGGAACATGAGTTCATATAGTTAGTTCAAGATTAAAGTTAAGTTACATGGGTCATCAAAGTAAAAGAAATATTCAGTTTTAAAATGCGAACGGTGCTATAACGTAAAAGTGACTATTTAATGGTTCCGTCTTATGCAAGCTCTTTACATAGGATTCCTCCACTTTCATGTCTCTACATGAACGATTTAAGATAACATCATTTGTACTAACGACAAAGCATGTCACATCCATAATGTTACCAGAATAAGGTGTCCAACCTTAATCGTACTATAGACCGTTTAGGCTATGAACTTGAACTTGATCCACATTTATATCTCTACATAAAGTTCAAATCTACAAGATAACCTTGAGATCTTAGTTTATTGGATTTAAGTTTATAGCATTCTATTTCACTGATAAATAATTCAATAACCAAATTGTTGAATGTAATTTACAAACTATGAGTTTTAGAACATAAATTCTATCAAATAAAAAAAATCAAATGAAGCAAAATATAAATAAAATTAATAAGAAATGTACTTACTTTAGAACTTTCATCATTCTTTTTCTTTTCCTTGATTTATTGACTGAACATTTGGCTTTTTCAATTTTTCTTGATAGTTTTTTGCTTTACATTTTTTGTTTGATCTTTCCATTTTTACAATAGACACAATAAAACAGATGATAAAATCATTTAGATTGTATAGTAATCAGATGGTTATCAGTTAGAAAGTTAAAGAAGAGCACATAATAGAATAACAAATAAAATAGATGATAAAATTATTTGGACTATAAAGTAATGACCAGATAATCAGAGGGTAGGGCTATTAGAGGCTATCCTACAGGGTACTCAAATTTAAAACAACAAATAGGAATTAGTTAGAAAACTAAAGAAGAGCACAAAATGGGATAACAAATATAGAATAGGGAAATTGAATCAAGTGACAAAAATATTTAGAAAAAACAGCTTATGGCACCTTCTTTTTTGCATATTCCGAATATGACAAATATGACAAGTAATTAGTGATATCAGATGGCTATCAAACAGGTATCAAATCACTATCGAAGGGTTATCAAAGGGCTATTAGAGGCTTATTGGTTTTTAAATTTGCTATTTTTACAATTTAAAAAATATAGTGACATGGACCATATTATCATAAATTTTTTTTTTTTTTTGCTATTTTTGCAAGCACTCCTATAAAATATGAGTCACAAACAAAAATTACAAAAAAGAACAACAAATAGAAACATAAACAACCAAAATTTCTCGAACTACTCAAACGGAAACCAAATGTAATCAATATATAGAAATCGATTTGCAATTAGTTAATCTTCAGTTTTTTTTTACTCCTACTACACACTGATTTTGAACAGATACCTCATGCACAAAATGAGATCACAAATATACATTTTGAGCCACAAACAGAAATGGTAGAAACGAACAACAAATATAAACAAAAACAACCAAAATCACTCCAACGAAATACTCAATTGGAAACAAAAATTTAATCAATATATAGAAATCAGTTTGCATTTCGTTAGAAATTTCATGTTTGAACGGATTAAAGAAGGGAAATTGCATTAGATGACAAAAAACTTCAGAAAAAAACTGCTCATAACACCTATTTATTGCATATAGTAAATTTGACAAATATGACAATAATCAGACGATAATCTGCTTTTAAATTTGCTATTTTTACAATTTTGAAAATGTAAGTGACATGGACTCTATTATCATAAATTTTTTTGCTATTTTTGCAAACTCTCCATTAAAGAAACTATGGTTTCTGAGATATAGGTAAAAGAAGAGAAAAAGAGAAGAAGAGAGATACCTCATTTTCGGAAGTTATTGCCGAGGAGAAGAGAGGAAGAGTAACCGAAGAGAAAGGCTAGAGACGTTGGAGAGAAGAAGAAGCTTGAAAGAAAGAAGGGACAAAATTGACGTTGAAACCGTAAAGATTGTCATTAATTTGTAAGTTATAATAGTCAAAAACGCTAAATATATATTATAATTGGACATTCAAACAATGGGAGTGAGCTATAGATCACTCGAAGATGTGATCCAAAAATTCGATTGTGTTTAGAAACTAAAATAGAATGATGTTAGGAAAAGAAAAATCATAATTTTTGTTATGCTTTACAAAAGGTGAAAAGCTGAAAGGTTTCCCAATAAGGTATTGTTAGGTGGAGAGAGCTCATTAAATTGATATGAACAAACCAGCACTTAGATTAGTTTAAACATCTTGATTAAAAATACAGTTAATGGGGGAAAGAAAGAGTGCATTCAAAAGCTGCAGTCGCAAGAGTGTTAAAAAAAATGATAAAAGTTGGCCAAATTATTGAGTGGGCGGTAGTTAAAATCGTTCCTAAAGTAGTCATCCAAATTTCACTATAAAATGCTTCTCTTAGCTTTAAGATTTGATCACAATTAGTACAAAACAAGAAAATGAGCCAAAGTGATAGCATTTGGGTAAAAGTTCAGCTAAAATCTTCCATCGAGAAGTTCTATGGGTTCTTCAGGAACCATATGGCGGATTTGGTCAATATGTTTCCTGAGCAATTTAAGAGCTTTGCATTTGTTGAAGGTGAAATTTTATCTGCTGACACTGTTGTACAGTTGAAATACCACCTTGGTGAGTATGATGATTTCTTTTCTCCTTTCTTCTTCTAGATATTTATATTTAGGCTTAATTCTCGAGCACTCTTTATTGTTTTTAAAATAACCATTTTGAAACTTCTAAATGAATACCAGTTAGTGAGAGATCTACATTGCTCGATCATCGAAGCATCAAATAACTTATTTAAGACATTTTAAGCCTATATATCTATATTTAATTTATAATCTAACTTTCAATAAACTAAAATATTTTTTTTTTAAATTGTGAAGTTGCATATATAGCAATCAAGCTCAAAATATTATTTTCTGGAATAGCATAATGCAAAAGAGTTTGTAAATATAATAAAATTTAGATTCAAATCTCGATGTCTATCAGTGATAAACCATATCGTTGGTAAGAGCTTGTTCTATGATAGACCATATAATAATAGAAGTCTATAAACGATAGAGTTATTATATTTATATAATATCTTAAAAATTGTTGTTATTTCTTAAAGTACTACTTATTATGATTAACCCTATTTTATAGTTGAGGGACTAATTTGAAACATTGATTTTTTATTCTTTGTGCACGAAGATATATATAGTCTTTATCATATAGGCATTTTAAAGAAATTATTTTAAATGACAACTTCTAAAAATATTTATACATATAATAAAATATTACAATCTATTTATAATTAATCAAGATAGACTGCTATATTTGTGTATTGTGATACATATAGGCATACAGATGATAATCTATCTTGGTTTATCGCAATTCATCGTAGATAGATTCTTGATATTTTACTATAATTTATAAATATTTTGTATCATTTTGTTGCATTTGAAAATAAGTCTAACTATTATCTATATAGTAGAAATTAAAAAAAAATATAACAACTAAATTCATAGCAAGGGATCAAATAATAATTTTACATAACACTAGTTATATACATATGTTCACTACATATTTGGTTAAGTAAAGAACAAAAAGTAATTAAACATCAACGGGTTTAATATATTTTGAATGTGAACAAACAGGAAGTCAACAACTTTTAACAGCAAACATAAAGCTAAAAGTAGTGGATGATATGAAG
>JBBPDI010000022.1:10757049-10775147 GCA_037974545.1 Cucumis variabilis
GGATACAAATACCAGCTTCTGCAATGATGAAATAACAATGTAGTTCAGCCCACGGGTTTTATTCCTTTTGTCTTGTTCGTTTGATCAAGTTTAAGACGTTTTCATACACAATAAACGTGATTGGGGCTGTAGGACATTCTTTAGAAGGCTTGGTGTAATCCCCCTGAATGCCCTCAAACCTACAGGATATATAAACAAACGACAAAGGAAATTTTATTGCTATGGTGTAATAAACTGGAAAAAAATTAATTAATCAAGGAAAAGGTCATGTCCCAATCTTTCACAATAATAGGCCCTCTTTTAATTCCAAATGCAAACACCCATTCATGAGAAATTTCACCAACACATACTAAAATTTCAAGCACAGTGCAGAAATGGGTCATAAAATTTAAAACGTAACCATCTGCATTGTACAAAATAATCTATCGAGAAAATATCCCTCATAGTGATTTATAATTTTCAATGTTCTTAAAAGGCATGACAATATATAATAGCCAAACGATTCCTCCTAAGATTTCAATGCATCCAACCACTTCAACATCCTCAAAATGGAAAGCATAACACAACCTCTTCCCAAGCCATGAATGATATGAACCAAAAGTAACAAATCATATCTAACTGAAATTTAATAAATCTTTATGGCCACATGTCCAATAAAAATTAGACAGTGCAATCTTAATATATGTCAAGAATCAATAAATCAAACTCTAAAAGAAAATTGAAAATCATGCTCAAAAAGTTGTCTCTATTATTTAACAAAGAATACATCTCTTGAGTAAGTAGTGCCCATTTAGCTCCAGTTAGCAGTTACTAATAACTTTAATCCAAGAAAGGTTGATAAATACATCAATAATAAGATTGCCCCATTCATCATACGAAATTCACGGAGCATTTAAATATGAGAAATTTCAAGTTTGTAGGACTTGAGGCATGCTCACCGTGATAACGATGCATCGGTTTTGTTGCAGAACCGGTTATTTTCTAAACGCTAAATAACTGCACGCTTAAAAAATGAACACCAGATACTTTAAATGATCAAAGTGAAAGTTAATATTGAGCTTCCATAAACAGTGAAACCAAAATTTATCACTGTAGCCTTGACCTGATTCTTTCTCTAAAATGAGTATATAGTCTGCAACACTAGCAATATCTACATATAAAAATAAAAACTAATCATAAAGCAAACAAAACTCGATCAAAATGCTTTCAAGAAGAGTAATACTTGGATGCATCCAAGGACTCACACCACTCTCATTCCATAACATAAAAAGTTAATTAAAATATTTTATACAATACCACTTTCATTATGAGCTACTTGGAAGATTTTATCCAATACCACACAAGTAGTGGTTGAGTTATTGAGTATTGTTAGTAACAACGTCATTCAAAGAGAAAAACCAAAAGAAAAAAAATCTTGATAAGGAATGTCACCAAAATGCTCATGCGTATAAACAGTTTTTTCTTTTGTTTGTTTAATGACTTTAATTTTCTAAGGTAAAGAGCAAATATTGTATACCCTTAACCAAACCATTGCACAAATCTTGCACTTCCAACAAATGCTAGTGATTGAGTTATTAACTGATACTAGTATTTTAACTTCATTCAACGTGAAGAGACCAAAAGAAAAAACATTCTTGATTAGAAATATTACCAATTTACCAATTGAGCTGATCTATATTGAGGAATAATACAACATTCAAGTTAATACTATAAGACATGTCCTACTTTTGATACAAGTGAAGTTACTTTAAGGGATAATGACTTCAATTTGCTTTGGGAATGTTCGTACATCAACACAAACAATTTGTACCCTTGAATCACAATGCACATGAGGAACCTTTACCTTCTGATTTACAAGACCCATATTTTCTTTAACAAATAAAACTTTCTAATAAATAAGATTCAACATAATTAAGTAACCTAAAAGAAGATAAAGAGTTCACCTTGATATCAATACCCAAAACAGAGCCTTCATTTCTTAGAGGCCACAGACTCTAGCAAGTTACCTAAAACGAACAAAATTTATATGTGAAATGAAAAGTTAGAGGAATGGAGGTAAAAAGTGGAGAAATGAAATCTGAAGCCAGGCATCGGGAGCGCAACCAAGGTCAAGGATGGATGAGCCTAAAGTAGTCAATTTGATTTGGTTCTGAATTTGAAGCAACTAAAGAAAAACAGGATTGATGAACGCTTGAAGGAGGAAGAACAAAGAAGGGAAGTAGGGTTATACCTTGAAGGCCGATCTCGCAACATAGCCAACATTGAGCCTCTTTGTAGAAGAAATCGAGTATTGTGGTGGATTTGTGCGTTGTCGTCAGTCGTAGAAGGGAGAACCATTGGGAACTCGTATTCGTCGTTGTGGTCGATGTTCACTGTTAGTCATAGGGCTTCATCATTGAAGGAAAAATTGTAATGGTCATCAAAAGTGTTAGGAACAACGGATTGGGGGATACGTTTTCAAACAACGAAAGTGAAGGGATTTCGAACGGAAGGATATTGCGTGAAGCGTATTAGGGCTATTTCAAACGGAGGGAACGCAAAGCAGACGATTTCGGGTGAAGAAGGGACGATTCACGCAATGAACGCAAGGCATGAAAGCAGGAACTTGTAGTTTTGGAAGGGATGAACACTGCGAAGGCCAAAGACTATTTCGAGTGCAGAAGGGCTGATTCACACGACAGCCGGATTAGGTTTTAGAAAAGGGAAAAAACCCTTATAATTGAAACGCTGCTGTACGTTTTGGAAAATAATTTTTAAGATATTTCTTAAAATTTTTAAAATGTCATGAACAAATTAGAAATTTCTTGACGTTTTTAAAAACGTCAATGATTTTTTAGAATGATCTTCACATTTTAAAACCGTCAAGAATTTTTTATAGCTTTCTTGACGTTTTTAAAAAGGTCAAGATTTTTTTAAAAATTATCTTGACATTTTAAAAACGTCAAGAATTTTTTATAAATTTCTTGACGTTTTTAAAACGTCGAGAAAAACTATATATTATTGACGTTTAAAAAACGTCAAGAATGTTGAATTCATAAACATTCTTGACATTTTATGTACATCAAAAAATTAATAGATATTTCTTGATGTTTAAAAAACATCAAGAAAAAATCACTACAAGAATTTTGACAATTTTTGAAAGTCGGAACCTTCGAAAAAATATTTAATAGTCCTTCGATATATGTTTTTTCGAAGGTTATTTCAACCTTTGAAATGTGTCGAAATAGATCCCGTCGAAAAAAACCTAAAAAAATTTTTGAAGGTTTACTAACCTTTAAAAATTACTAATTCTCGAAGATTTACTGACCTTTGAAAATTACTAATTCTCGAAGGTTTACTAACCTTTAAAAATTATTAATTCTCGAAGGTTTGCTAACCTTTGAAAATTACTAACTCTCGATGGTTTATTAACCCTTTGAAGATTAGTAATTGTCAAAGGTTTTACTAACCTTTGATAACTATTAAATTATTCATCGAAAAATGTTTATTATCAAATGATTTTTTTTTAAGGTTTCATAAAAGAACTTTTTCAACAAATGTATAAATTCTTCAAAATTCTCTCACAAAACCTTTTAACACATTTATACAAATCTCAAAATGTGTTTACTAATCCATCTACCTAATGGTGAAATGTTAAATTACAATGTATAAGAATGACAATCTACGACGTCAAAATTACAATTTCAAAATGTTCTATAACATCAAACTACAACACTTCATCAACTAGAGACATGTTTTTGCGTCTCTGCCATCATAGTTTGGAATCTATCCTCAAAACAGTTTTCTAATTCGCTAATTCTATTCTGGAGTGCATGTACCTCAACTTTTCTTTGTCGTTCAGATTCGTAAAGACATTTTTCAAACTCATTAAGGCGATGCTCAAGAT
Organism: Cucumis variabilis; assembly: GCA_037974545.1. Classification (NCBI taxonomy): domain Eukaryota; kingdom Viridiplantae; phylum Streptophyta; class Magnoliopsida; order Cucurbitales; family Cucurbitaceae; genus Cucumis; species Cucumis variabilis. The sequence goes on from JBBPDI010000022.1 coordinate 10,760,936, forward strand.
CGTGTACCTTAGACGATGATCCGAACAACTCAGAAGGGGTAACACCTACCCCATAACCATGAACACGTCCATGTTTCTTCATTCCAAATACTTGTACAAAAATATCATCCTCATTCATGTCAAGAGTGCCATCGATCACTTGAGAAGCATACGATTTAAGTTTCGACTACAAAACACAAATTCACATTAATAATTCTATTGAAGAAAAGAATGTTCAAATACGACAAAAGAGAAGCCATGAAAACAAATTCAATTCAAAGTTGCTTGATTTTCCTAAATTCACAACAATTTTCCAAATTATATCTTTAACTTAACTAGTTTGTGTAGTGAAGATGGACAAGTTTTCTGTTTTATTTATACTAAAGAAAAAATTTCTTGTGGAACCTAGCTAAGATCCACAAAATCAGTTTGGAAAGCCACAAGACCAAAGAAATTTTCTTGTGGAACCTAGCTTATAGCAAGTTGAACATACACGTTAGATATTACAAGAAAGTTAGAGTTTTATGTAATGTTATATGGATTTTCCCTCTTCATTTCTAACATTCAGGTTGTCTTTGGCTTTTCCTATATGTTGGTATAATAAAAACCTAGGCAATTTTGCAAATACTTCTCCTATGCAGTAAACTACTAGTAGATCTTATGGACAACACTATAGTGGAATGCCTCCTAATTCTTGTGGCTTTAATCAAAACCATTATGAGGCTTGTAGAGAAACCTTTCAAAAAACTCACCATGCGAGCCCAGTGGCTTCAAACGGTAATTCTAAAACATAAGAAGCCAACAACAAAAAAGCCAAATCCCAAAAAACAAACTCAACAATTAAAAAAATGAAACATGTGCCTAAAAGGGAAAGCGTGCCTGAGTTTCAGTCTCACAAACAATCAATAAAAAGGGGTCTTAAACAAAGGTAAGATACAGAAACAGAATACAACCCCAAGAATAGCCCAAAAATAGAAGAAAAGCGTGAAAAACAATATGGTAATGTGATACAGGTTCAAGAAGATCAACCTAAGACTCAAAAAGAGGTAAGTAAACAAACTTTCTGGAGGAGTAAAATTTTCACATAAAAAAACAAAAGAAGCTAGTAGCGATATCTTGCTGCAATTCACATAAAGTAGAATGTGAAATTAAATGCTTGGGAAAATTGGATCTAGAGTCACAACAAAGCATTGATTCCAGAATCATGACAGTATACATTAGAGCATAACTGGAAAAGTAAACATAAATCAGATTGATAAATCAATATGGTAATATGATAAATCATTACATGTGTTTTTGTTACTGGAGCGTGGGATCATAGGAAGCTTTTGCAATCTTTGAAGACATATCAGAATGTGATGGCTGTAATAAGAAACTAAAAATTGCTAAACACATAAATCTTACCAGCAAATGCACAATAAGAAACTAAAAATTGCTCAACACATAAATCAAATTATTAATTGAAAAGAATCAAGAGGATTACCGATCTAGCGAGTTTTTTTCACAAAAATTGGTTCAAATTTTGGAGTTCAACTTGCAAGGCAATCTTCTACAAATTCGAATCCACATAGGGCAAAACCTCAGCCGCTCCTGCAATCGTGAGTCGTTACCACCAATCTATTACCAACCATTATGAGTTTATGATCAATCAAACGAGAAATCAAGTAGAAAATGAAATCAATTACCAGGTCCGACGAGACTGACGATGGAGGAAGGGAAAGGTTTGGTGTGAACAATAACGAGCTTGAATGGGGAGTTAATTTGAAGAGATTGGAACGAGGAGATGGTCTAAAGTTCACTCGAAAGCGTGGTGGAGCTTCGACTGTCGTGATGGAGAGTCGTGCGCAGCAGAGGACGTGAAGCTCGACCGAACGATGATCTGAAAAAAAAAATTGGGGAAGGAGAAGAAGAAGGTACCATGGCTATGGAGAGAGAAGAAAGGTAATTTCGGGGGTAAAGAAAAAATAAAAGAAAGGAGGAAGTAGGTTTTTTTAAGAAAATGTACATATTTAACCTTATTTTTTAGGATTTTCTCCGAGGGTTAAATTTTAACATTTGAAAAAAAAAATAGATCTTTTTCGAGGGTTTTATTTTAACCTTTGGAAAATGTAAGATCTTTTTCAAGGGTTTTATTTTAATCTTTGAAAAAAAAAAGATTTTTTTTGAGGATTTTATTTAACCTCTGAAATAGTAAGATCTTTGCAAATGTTTTATTTAACCTTTAAATAATTTTTAAATATTTTTATAAAACCTTCTATAAAATTATGAGTCTTTTAAAAAATATAGTAAAGCAGTAAAATATTTCGAAAACGAAATTTTTTAAAAAATTTCTAAAAATTACATATTCAAATATTATTATTGGAGTATTATCCAAGGTATTTTCAACCCATTCAATAAAATGTATATCTTTTTCCAAGGATTTTATTAATCTTTGAAAAAAAGTACATATTACTCATAGGGTTTTTCAAAATCTCTAATTAATGTAGTTTTTTTCAAAGGTTATTTATTATTCTATGATAAAAAGTAGATATTATCGAAGATGTTGAAGAAACCTTTGATAAAATATATATATTTTTCAAAGGATTTTATTGACCTTTGATAAAAAGTATATATTTTCAAAGGTTTTTTCAAAACCTCTAATAAATGTATATTTTTTCAAAGGTTATTTATTATCCTTCGATAAAGAGTATATATTATCGAAGGTTTTTTCAAAACTTTCGATAAAATGTATATCTTTTTTAAAGGTTTTTATTATTCTTTGATAAAAAAGTATATATTTCTCAAAGGTTTTTTTCTAAACCTCCGACGAATGTATATTTTTTTTAAGGTTTTTTATAGCCTCCGATAAAAAATGGTCGAAATAGGCCCACTTTCTTGTAGTGAATATATCTTACTTGACGTTTAATAAACGTTAAGAAAGTTGAAAATTGGCCTTTCATATAAATTCTTGATGTTCTTATTTGAAATCACATCTTTCTTGACGTTTTTTTTAAAAAACGTCAAGAAAGGAAAACTACAACCGTCAAGAGAGCCTATTTTTGTAGTAGTGGATGTAAAATAAATATAATAAATACTATCAAGAAAAGTTCAAAGGACTATTAAATAACAAATGCTTAGAGAAATTACCCTTGCTAAGATCATCAAAGTCATCATGAAGGCGTGGCTATAATCAAGGGAGACACTGATCAAAACTAATAAGATAACTAATAAGAAGAATGAAGCTGAGAAGACATCTATGGAGAATGAAAGAAGATAAATGCTGACGCTCTTGAAAATAGAAGTTGAATACTTCAATTGTTGAACAGGGCATGTCAATAACCTGAACTTTCATAAAACTGACTTTTGATCTGGTACATGCTAATTTGTTTTAGAAAAACCGATCATATAAATACACCACAGAAAATGACAAAGATTAAATCAATCATCCTTAGAATCAATGCAGATTTGTTGAAGACCTTTGAAATAAAAGTTTCTTGTCATTATAAAAATCAATGTAATGCAAAAGCTATAGCCTATTAATAAGATATTAGAGCCAAACAAATTCACCTCCCAACTAATTCACATGTAAAACTTTGAATTTAAAATCCATAAAGGTTCTAGCCTTGGCTATCCACTTGCTAGACCCTAAAATTTGGGTTCCAGTATTCAGAAAGGGATAAATGCAAAAAAAAAAAACATGGAGATTTCTTGGCATTATGAAAATAACTGAGATGCAGTTGTTAAAGCATAACATATTCAGCTCCCAAACTCAAGATGTACAAGGACTGAAAAAAAATTAACAATAATAGCCAATAGGGTCAAGTGAACAAACCACCTTTAGTCAGCTAACTCTCTGGAATTGTAGGCTGAACACCTTCAACTACCAGCCAGTGAACAACAACTGATGTATCAACCATTGCTTTTGCTAAAGGTGACTCAATAACTTGCAAAAAAGCATAAACCTGAGTGGTTAAGGGATCTTATATATCAAATAAATTCGAACATTTAACATGTGTATAGCTCTTACATTATTTAATTCCATATCCTTGTCATCAATGTAAAAGAGATCCTTGTGTTCAATAGCGCTTTTGACCCTCACAAAATATCACATGCAACAAAGCCATATATTGGCTAAGGCGAGATGTTCATAAAGAAAATAGGAGCTATTAGATGTTGGTCATAAAATCCATAGAACATAGTCATACAGTACAGAAGCAAATAAAAAATGTTAGTATACATGAGTCAATGCTAATACTAAATGAAAATGTGGCTGAATGATTAGTTTATTAGGTATTGAAACAAACAAGTAACACTAGCAAATTTACAAATAACTAATGATCATGCGGTAAAAACAATTGTGTTTCACGCACGAGCTAGCTATTCAGACTGAAAAGAGCAGATTAAAGAACCAAAAAGACTGATGAAGCCGAAGGTGCAGTTCAAAAGGACCAAAAAGAGTATACTAAACCTACTAAAAAGTGAAAGGAAGAGAAAAGGAAGAAAAGAACGGTAAAGTCAGAAGAAGATAAGCTTAAAGAAGGTTACCTGTCCAATGCGACGAACGGACGAGGAGTGCGACAAGTCGACGACGATGTTTGGATGATAGTGGCATGGGGAAGAGGTATGCAAGAAGAGGAAAATCATGGGAAGGGTGTGTGAAAAGAAGAAAATCAAGGGGGTTGTGTGGGAGAAATTGAGGAGGGTTTTTTATACACATTACATAGCAATCCCATGAATTATCATGAAACCAATCAAAGATTCATTTTGGAAGGGTTTTTTTTATTCAGATATAACATATCTCTATCCTTTTCACCAACAACCAATTCCACATGGTACCATATAATAATTATAAAAGAATTTGTTGATCCAGCACTAAAAAAAAAAAAAAGAAAAAAAACCCTCCTTTTAACTTCTTATAATGCATTTCAACCAATTTTTCTTCGTCGTGTTATACATTTTCTCTGTATCACTCTGAAAATTAACTTTGTCATAAACTTTCAAAAGTGAACAAAGAAGCATAATATTCTCAAGGCTCAAGAGTTTACAAAGAAATGAGTTCACCCGTCACTAGCAACAACGTATCTTATATACATATCATCAAGAAGATAAATTTGGCAGCTAAATTTACATTAAATTACATGAAAGAACTTATTTATGAATCTTTGTTCTTTTCTGTACAAAAAAGAATTCATCAATGTTTTCTCTAATTTGAGTTTTAACATCCTGGCCGTTATTAATGTTCATAACATGGCCCTACACTTGCTTAATCACATTGTAATCCATTTTGATGTCATTCTAATGACACCTTCTTCAAAGCATTAGTACCATACAATCCAACATCCTATCTACTTTTAATGATCCTTTCTAAAAAATATAAATTTGATTGGTCCTTTTGGAAGCAAATTTGATAAACATTTACAGGACATTTATCTTGCTAATTGGTTTAAACTCCAAACGAAAAAATCGAGTATATAACATATGTTAAACAAAAAATCGAGCATTAAACATATATTAAATTGTTTGTACTCATGTAGTAACGAAGGAAATGAACTTAAAAGCAAGAAAACTACAAGAATTTGAAAATACTTCTAGCAAACCAAAATATAATTGATGATCTTGTGAATGATTTGAACTTGTTCATCAAATATAACATATTAGTAGACATACCATCAATTTTAAAATGCTTTATCCAGTTTCAAATCGGTTATCATCTGACACATAATTATCTAATAAACTTACAAAAACACCACCCCTCCCAAAAAAATAGAAGAAAAAAAAGAAAAGAAAACCAACCTCATATCCTCCCTAAAAGAAACTCAAAGAAGAATTAGGAATTTTCATCCATAACAGACATGAATCAACTTTTAACTTCAATAACATCATCATCAGTTTAATTTCCTCAACAATCGTAAAACCAAAAGTAAATTCGAGAAAAAAAATCAATCAACCCAAAACCCAAAAAGAGGAAAAGAATCCCTAAAAAAGCAAATTGCGGGAATACCCTAGAAATTAAACACCAGATATATTACATACATACTACAACAACCTTAGATAGGGAAAACAAAAGGGAAGAAAATTGAAGAAAATACCTTAACGGAAGGAATTGAAGCAACAACGTCCAAATGGAGAAAAAGGGGAAAATCTGATGGGGGAGAGGAAATCATAGAGAATTAAAAAATAACAATGAACAATAATAATAATTAAAGGAAAAAAAGTAGAAAAAGAAAAGAAAAAAAGAGGGAGGTTGATATTTAATTCAGTTTTGGTCAATTCCAAAAATGAAAAAGTCTAAGTAAGAAGACTCTATGGAGGGAAATCAATTAGGGGAGGGGTTTGTGAGAGGAGGGAGTTGTTCGACGAGAAGTGCGGTGAGTCGGCGACGACGTTCTGGGAGTGCTCTGTGAGAGGAGGGAAATAGGGGGAAATCGGGAGAAGTCTAAAACAATGAAAAAGGGGATTTGGAATACAGAAGTGTAACGCGCAAAACCGAAAAACAATGGGTTTCTTTTTCGCGCTTTTATTTTTGTTGTCCACCTCTTTTTTTTCAATATTTTTTATAACTTCATATTAAACATGCTATGCTTGGATGCTATCAAAAGCCACATTTGTTGTAGTGGTCCTTAAAACTATCAAAATCGACAAAATCCAGAAGGGGAGTCAAAGGAGAATGTTTCATGGTATTTGAGTGTTCATAGGTGGATTTGTCTCTCTGAATCTTAAGTGTAATGTTTCTTTCTCAATGATTGTTTACAAAGAGCATTTGATTTTGGGCATTTCTTTTCACATAACACATTTCTGTTCTAAACTCAAAAGTTTGATCTTTCATTAAAAGGAGAAAAAGAAGGAGAAAAATCCACATCATATTTAGATAACAAGCATATTCTTTTCCTACAAAACTGTGCCTAGACTATTGTCTTTTTACAAATATATCTCATTTACTTAGCATCTTCATACATATATCATGTAACTTCAGATATATCATGAAAATGAATTTCTACTTCCTTGAGTTCCAACTAATATGCAATAAAATCTACAATTACCCAAATCGACTATGGTACTTATGGATTATTCAAGCAAACCATTTTCATCACTCACACTATAGTCACACTGATTTAATCACAGCTGCCACAAAGGACCAGAACTACATCAACTTCATCTTTTTTTTTTTTGTTTTTTAAAACTAATGACATTGCCACCATTATTTCCTACACTTCTTCTCAAACAAACAAGAAAAGTCATAAATCTTACCAAAATTCTATCTAGGTATTTTTCTCTGATCTAGGCACAACATGTCTCTTTTTTGCAAAAAAAGAAAAAAAATGAACAAAACAAATATGGTTTTGATTTTAAAAAGAGATTATAAAAATACAGAATTCCATAGAAAGCTCAAAAATATACCAAACTCATGCTCTTGCTAAACGAGCTCATAGACATAGTCACAAAAAAATTGAGAAAAGATGGTGCGTGAGGAGGTTGCGGAGGCGCTGAAGTGAAGAGATGAGCACGAGGGGGCAGTGGCAGTGAAGGGCACCGATTGATGGTCGGAGATGGACGGATTGGAGATCGTCAAAATCGTGTGAGGTTTTGGAAAATTCGTTCGCATGAGCTGTGAGGGTTTTAGAATTGGGGGAAAATCTGATTTTAATAAATTAAATAAATTATTTTTGGTATCTTTTATGACAGCAAATAACTGTCATGGAAAGTGGAATCCGAAAAATTCCATCTTTTTCCACCAAAAACGCGAATTTTTACCTTTTATGACAGTTTTTTTCCCTCCTTTCAATTTTATAATATATATAATTATCGTAATAGATACCTTTTATTTTAGTGATTATTTTTCGCACAGCTCTTTGATCTAGAAAATCTTCACCAATTCGACTATTGTGAGAGTTGTTAGATTAGAAGACTCCTATATGATTGAGATCTTTGACTTAAATATATCAGGCACACTAACCATTATTTTTCACACAGCTCTTTGATCTAGAAAATCTTCGCCAACTAATCTAATCTAGTTTACAAATGGTCCTCACTCTTGTTTTGTAGTCCTTCAAAGAATCTGAATCCTTCATTTTAAGCATCTCGAACTCTGTCGAAAGTTAACAATTTGACTACTCTCACCCTAGTGTGTTTCCTTCAAATTTCCCCTATAATTTATCTCAAGCTTCTTTTGTCGTTTATAATCAATAGTCCTACAAAATATAGGAGGATCAGATAAAGAAACATGAATCACAAATAAAGTCTTGGGCTTCTTTAATTTCTCCATTTCATGTAGTTTGGTCTGATTCAACGTCGGATTATCTCCCAATGGTTGAGGATCAGCATCAGTTGAAACATATTCCTGACCAAGTCCCTTGAGATAGGATTTTCTCCAGTGTTATCTAAAACTGGTAGTTTTCACTATTAAAATGTGGAGGCGAGGAAACACCGAATTGGAAGAAGTTTTTCAAATACACAAACAAAGAAGTTAATCTAAAAAAAAAAATCACAGGCTTTTAAACCTAAGGCTTTGATAACACTGATGAAAAAGTCAATGTAGTTTTGATTCCACCATTGAGAACAATAAATTTCTCAATATTTGTTAAGAAAATAAAAGACAAAAGAAAATGCAAATGGAATTAAATCATGCACAGTTTGCAAAAAATATTTTAAAAAAAAATTAATATAATAAAGTTTATATCACATACATTTTTAAAATTGCAAAAGTAGTACATTTAAAACAGATTATAGTTTGATTACCAAGATTACCGTCATTTGTCAAATTTGCAATATGAAAAAATTAAGGTGTTATGAGTTATTTTTGTTTAGATTTTTTTTGTCATCTAATGTAATTTCTCTTAAATCTTTTTATCCACGAAGGAAAAATTTGTGATGCACAAATAACCATTTATAGCAACAAATTAAGGGTAAATTTCATAACTTACAAATTAATTACATATTAAAAGTTTAATCTCAGTAACTTAAAATTAAAAACTTAAAAGCAAAAAAATGAAAAATTAATCAAACAATAACTTAAGGGGTTTAAAACGGAAATTTGAAACTAAAGGTGAGAAAGAAAAAAAAATCATAACTCAACAGCTTTTTTTCCCTTTTATAATTGAAAAAAATATATTGTATAGAAATGGGTTTAGCTTGATTTACACCGAAATATGCCTTTGTCAAAAGGTTTATCCATACACGTGTTGTTGGTAGACCTTATAACACCGCCTTTCATATTTTAGATCAAGGAAAAGACTACATAGCTAAGATCTTGACATATGAAGGCTGTAAGATGTTGATATATACTTTAGAGAAAACAAACTATATTTTTTAAATGGGTTTTTTCAAAAATATAACAATCCGTTAAAACATTTACATTGTATAGAACAATATTGGAAAACAAAAAAACTCACAGACTTACAATTAAAAATACCAAAAATATCTCAGTCAACACGCGATTAATCGGTCACACACGTGCACGAGTAATATTTTTCTAAACAATCGTGTACTACAATCTAAATGAATGATCTACTATCATTTAAGTCATGATACACGATCGTGTAGTTTTTTTTAATGATAGAGAAAAAAACTTCAAATTTAAATGATTGTGTTGATCATGGCTAACGATCGTATTGATCATGGAAAACAATCGTGTTGATTATGACACTACAAGAATTCCAAGTTCTCTGACATAGGAAAAGGCGTCGAGATAAAAGACATCGTCAAAAATGGTTTTGTCGATGCACTTACGATGATGTCGACATCAGGGAAACGACGATGCAATTACGACAATGTTGACATCATGGAAGGTCATTTATTAAAATATTATTTTAGCTTCCCACAACGCCATGCACGACCACATCGCCATGACTCCCTTAACGGCAACGTCTTTGAGGAACTGTTGGCAAATCCATAATATATTATTAAAATGGGAGATCTCTCCTGACGTCGTTGACCACGTCGACAAAAGTTCAACCTTTAAGTCATTATGAAGAACAACGTTTTGATTGATTTGAATAGGTAATGTTGATGCCATAAGTGGCGGCATTAGCATTAAGGTAGTGTCTAACGATGCCATAAGTGTCAGCGTCGTTAGAAGTTTATTCTCAGGATGTTTTCGTTGTGCGTCGCGAGAACTCTGGTTCTTTTAATTGTGTTCATTTGAACACAAAAAGGCAAAGAATAAGAAAAAAATGCAGGAAGGGAAGACGAAAGAGATAGAGGGAGATTAAGCCATCGCCAATCGTTGTCATCGTTCTGTCCATCACCGTCATTGCCATCTTTGCTGCCCACCGACCTCCTACCAGAAAAAAAATGTCATTTTGTATGTTGGATATTGTATGTGTATTGATGTATGTATATTGTATGTTTAAGGTTTAGGAATTGTGTACTATTATAAGTATATGTATATTGTAAATTGTATGTATGTTTAGGGTTTAAGGATTGTGTATTAATGTATGTATATTGTATATTGTATGTATGTTTATGGCTTAGGTGTTGGCATAGCGTTGGGTGACGCTACATCGAACCTTTCTATAAGGACATCAACTTTGAGTTACTGTCGATGCTCTGATCCAACGTCGACATTAGATTTTGACCAACGTGTTGACCATGTCGACACATCGTGCATTGGCATAAGGTCTACGTCGACGTCTTCACATTCGTGTGTCATCATTGCTTCTTACGATGTCGTTGTCGATGTGCCTTTTTGTGTCCTGGAAGCCTTTACCGACGCACAATGGATTTATGGCGATGCTCGCATGCATTGGTAGATCCCTGAATTATTATAGTGTGATAAGCGATCGTGTAGTCCAAGGTTAATGATTGTTAAAAAGTTCGAATATAACGATCGTGTTGACCATTTTAAACGATCGTGTTGACTTTGGCACTACAAGAAATTGGAACAATTGCGACGCCAAAAACAACGTCGGCGAAAGGTGCATCATCGTTAATCATCTTTTCCCGATGCACGTAATATTACGTCGCGAAGAGTAACTTTCCGCGACACACGATCGATAGATTGTCTTTTCGCGACACACTCTAGGTTGTGTCGCAGAAAGTGAAGATATTAAATTTAATTTTTAGACTTTTCACGACGCACGCTATGTTGCTTCGCGGAAAGTCACTTTCCGCGACGCACAGTATGATACGTCGCAGAAAGTCACTTTCCACGATGCACTCTAGGTTGCGTCACGGAAAGTCATTTTCTGCGACGTTGAAAAAGTGTGTGTCGCGCGTCGCAGAAAGTCACTTTCCGCGATGCACTCTAGGTTGCATCGCGGAAACTCACTTTTCGCGATGTTGAAAAAGTGTGCGTTGCGGAAAGTGACTTTCGGCGACGCACAAGAACCAAACGTCGGGGAATGTTTAAATAATTAATTCGTTATTTAACCTTTCTGCAACGTTAGGGTTACTCGACGTTGAGGAAAGGGTCCTTCTACGACGTGTTCGAAGACGTAGGGAAAAGTCCACTCTATTTCTTTCCCCCTTCAACACAGAATCGATTGCAAAACGAAAAGAAGAGAAAATCGACCGAGAGAGGGACAGGAGAAGATTCGTGCTGTCATCCGTTCGTCTTCGCCGTTGCCGAAAGTTTCCTTATTCCCCTCTTTCTCCTTTGTTACTATTTATCACTCTCTCTCTCTCTCCTTCCCTCTACTTTCTTCATGTTTTCCTTCTCCAAATCGCTCATCTCCCTCTCTCATTCTTTATACTTTCTCTTCTTTGAATCGTGCATCTCCGTCCCTTCTTCTATTCAATTTCATTCTCCAAAAATAATTAATTAAATAAAATAAATAATTCAAGAATATATATTTAAAGCCTTTCGCGATGCGGCGTCGCGGAAACCTTTTGCGAAGCGGCGTTCCGGAAGCCTTTTGCGACGTGGCGTCGCAGAAACCTTTTGCGACACCGTGTCACGAAAGCCTTCTGCGATTTACTGCATCGTGCGTTGGGAAAATTTTCCTCGACGTTGACGTGAGCTGCATCGGGAAAAGTATCCCCGACTTACTTTCTTCGACGTGTCTGCGGACGTTGTTCTCAACATCGCAATAACCTTCCCCGACGTTGGTTAGGGTGTTCGGCGACATATTGCTACGTTGGAAAAAAACCTTATTTCTTGTAGTGTGGTACGCGATCGTTTAAATCATGTCAACACGATCATGTAGTTTGTTTTAAACGATAAGAAAAATGCTTTAAATTTAAACGATTGTGTTGATAATGATAAACGATCGTTTTGATCATTTAAAATGATATTTAAACGATCTTGATATTCTCGAATATGAGGAAAATGAAGAAAAATATTGAAACAATCGTAAAATATCTTCAAAGAATCTTGTCAAAAATGATGAAGAAGAAATAGGAGAATTAAACCGAAGAATAAATTATTTAAAATTAGAAGAAAGAAAATCTTTAGGTGGAGATAAAAAATCTAGAAGAGAAGAAGTCACAAAAAAGGAAAAATAAAAAAGAGAAATGACGAATCGTTCACAATATTCAAAGATAAATCTAAAAATTATAAAAATATTTTACCGACTTTATGATTTTATTTTTTTGCTACACCAACTGTAAATATTTTTAAGTTTTATTACATTTATGTAAATTATCCTTTTTTTAAATGTGAGGTTTATAAAAAATTTGAAAAAGAGAAAATTAAAATTAGAAAAAACAAACAAACAAATAGAAGTTCAAGGTTAGATCGGTAAGAGTACTTTCAACTTTTATTTACTTATTTTTCTCTTATTATTTACTTTTTATTTTCTTATACTTTTGAAAAAAAAAATTAGGAATATTTTTTACTCAAATACAAACTATAAAATTCAAAGATATATTTTACCGTTCAGCCAAACTTATATATAAAAGTTTTAGTTTGAAATGAGAAATGATCGTTTCTTTTAAAATAAATAAACATAAATAAAATAAAAATGAGAAATTATAGATTAATTTTCAAGTTATTGTAGCCTTCAATCGTTTAAATATGTAGATTTGATGACCATGCCCTTTAAAAAGTAATACATAACACTTAAATTTTCGGTTCAATTGATAGCACCATAAAAAGCGTTATCTTTTCTATGTTAAATAGTTGGTGTACATTGACTTATATGTATTTTCCTCTGATTCGTAGAGATTAATCATTAAGGGGGGCAAAATAGTCAAATGGTGAAAAAAAAGGTCCAAAAGTGAGCTTGAAATCACAAAATGGGATAACTTGATTATATCTATAAAATTTCTTCTAGAAGAGTCAAGTTGGAGCATCGTAGCACTCGCCGAGCTCAAAAACCCGAGAGCAGCACATTGTAGAGCATCGTTGAGCTACCATGCATCACAGCTGCACTTCTTCATCGAGTATCCACGAAGCATTGCAGTGTCCAAATAAGTGTCACCATGGCATGGCATTACAAAATCTAAAGAAAAATGAAGGTTGCAATCGCGTTTTCTTTTTGTTTAAAAAACAAAATTCACAAGATTTCTCTCCTTCTTCGATTCTCTCATTAAACACTTAACAAAAGTCTTCTAATTTTCTCTCAATTCCTCAATAATGTTTTTAAGATCCTTGAAAGATAGTGAAGAACTAAGGTTAGTCTGTTGGGAATAGGAAGTTAAATTGAATTTTTCTTGAAATTTTTAAGTTTTTCTTAATGAATTTTGTATAATCTTGGGGTGAATCTTAACCGAATTAGTCTTTTGATTGAATTGGGCCTTATGAAATTAGAATTTTTGTAAGCAAATGCATGTAGCGCTGGGAATCAATCCATGAAAATAGTTGTAAAATTAGAAATTTGTTACATGATGTATAATTAAAATTTACCTCAATTCATTGTTTTAAGCTCTTAGATGAATTGGTGATTTAAGATGATATCAAAGCTTATTTAGGTAGGTTATGTGTTGAAACCTCTACCTAGGTTGAGAAACTATATACTATATATAATTATATAAAAAAAATATATAATTATCTTTATTTAGTTATAAAGATTAATTTCAAATTTTAGAAAAGGAAATAGTATAGTATAAAATATATTATATGTCATTTTTAGTCCAGGGTAACTAATTTTGTTTTATGCATGTTTGTTTAAGCATAAATATTGATTTTCTCCTAAATTATCTCTGATTTCTTATAATATTTTTTCAAATATTAGATTTGTATCAAATTTTTAATTTCAAATCTTACTTTTATCTCACTTTTCAAATTTTCATCCTTTTTCTACTTTTCTTTTTGTATTTCAATTTTTCTAAATATTTGTTGGATTTCTCAAACGATAACTTTGCTTTCTCCACCAGA
>JBBPDI010000022.1:10782700-10813539 GCA_037974545.1 Cucumis variabilis
ATGAAATGTGTTTGCAGTTCAACTCATGAATGCATAATTAAAAGACATTAAAATGAAATTTAACCAAAGGGTCCTAAGTGCCAAGGACTATTTATATGTGAATTTTCTTGCACGGTGAACCAAATGATATGGAAACATCATTTATATTTCGAATTTAGGGATGGCATAACACATCAAGGTGTTGCTTTCCACTATTGTCCATAGCATGAAGACTGAGAACAGAACATGAAAGTTGAGAAAATGTTACATAAATTGCACATGAAATATGAATATTAGGTAGATGCACATTCGAGTGCAAGTCCAAAAGAATTTGTAAGGTAAATAATAGTAAATAAGAACAAAATCTTAAGTAATAAAAAAGTTTGTTAAGCAAAGTATAAACTACTGTAGGGTAATATCAAGCAATCCTAATTGACCAAAATTAAAATTTTGTTCTCTAGAATATTCCTAGTTTTTTAAAAACAAGAAAGTTATCATTGCATTGGACTTCAGATTCAATTTGCATAATTTTATTGACAAAAATGAAAAATCTCATAATACTCATTTATATCTGATCATTACTTCATTTTTCTTGCAAAGAAGATTGGTAGATATTCAAATTAGGCACATTTTTATGCTACCTTAAGATGGAATTTGTAGGTAATGGAAAGGACAAGCCTAATACAGTAGAGAAACATACAAAATAGAGTGAGTTGCAGTAAAGCATCAATAAAGATAATGCAAATAGTATCCTAAAAATAAATATGTAGTGGAATGATAATTGAATGTCATGGACAAACATAGAAGGAAAGGAAAATTACAAAATCAAGAATCTATTGAGAATTACAATCCAGAATCTGTTGAGAATTACAAAAAACATGGGCAAAGGAAAAATATTTCTAGAACCAAAAATTTTAATTCAACTCAAGAACATAAATATTGCTTTCTAGTTGAGAAACAATATATTAACATCATTGTGCTTCATTTAGATGCTCCTGCATCTCCTACGACCTGGTGACATCATCCTTATTATCCTCAAGAGGTTACCCAATATAGAATTACTCCAAGTTAAGCACGCTTAACTTTAAATTTTCTATGATCGAGCCACCGAAAAGAAAGGTGCACCTTGTTAGTATATGTATTAACTTTTAATTCTTTTAAGTCTTTCTTAACATTACTTTTATATCCTCAGGATCCCTCTCATTCAGATGTGGTACTGGTTCATTCATGTCTCCCTCTGAATCTCGAGCGTTACAAAATGCATAAGTCGAGATTCTATCCATCCTTTCCAAGAGCGTAGGTCATTTGCATCAGCTGCTACTATATGAATTCTCAAATATTATTTGTAGCTTTCAAAAAATATTGGTATTATTGAGGAAAGTTTTTTAAAAAATCAAATTAGGACTATTTCAGATACAGTTGTTACCATGTTGTTTAGTTTGTTTGAGGCATGTGTCAATGTCACAGCAATAACTTTAAACCCACCAAGAGACTTTTGCAAAGTGAAGTGTTAAAATTAAGTGGAAAGGACCAAAGACTTCTTATAAAGTTCAACTACCAAAATTGGAAGCATCGATGGAAGAAATAGAGTTAATGCATTTATGGAACAAACTACATAACAAGGATTGAAGACGACCTGATACAATGGTTAGAATAGAGAAAGGACTGTACCAAGAAGCGATTTAACTTTGTTGCTCTACAAATGCTCAATGAAATGTCATTCAATATCTTAAGGAAGCTGAAACAAAACCACGAAAAAAACACAAACATAAAGTTATTTGCTATAGTAAGAACTTAAAAATATAGCTACAAAACTAAGCTTAAGGTCAAATCTTATAAACATTACAACAATTAAAGTCATCAAATTAACAAAACAAATTAGAGTCACCAAATAAACCAAACAAATTAAAGACTTCACTTACATAACAACCAACATAATTATTACTTCATTTACACAAAGAAGTAAAAAGCCATTACAAACCTGAAATTTGTCTTCATCAGAGAGTTCATCAAGTTTTCAATGAAATAAAAATGTGATGGACATACTTACCAATCACCAAGTCATAAACTGATGCATGATACTTCTATATACTTTAATAGTTATCATACACACAATTATCGAACTCTCATCAGCAAATACCATAAATAAACACTACATTAAAGTTAGTTCGCTTGGTATTTCATAGTTTTAAATTGTCAATATAAGAAGTAGAAGGCTGCATAAGTAAAATATCCAAATTAGAATCGTTTTGCTTCTGATTCTTGCTCTTCTCTTGTTGTAATATTGCTTTCTTGCTTTCACTCCAACTACAAATGAAACCACCAAAAACAGAAACATTAAATGTTTTTAAGAAAAACAATAAATAACTCTATGGTCTAGTGTCAAAACAATAATAAATATCTCAAACTCAAGATTATTCTGTGGCCAAATATGCTGAAGTTGACTAAATTTGTCTAAAGCTGAAGTTGGCTAAAAACCATTTAATCCTTTGAAGGATTCTCAATATTAATTATCACATTTGTAAACGCTGCTTCTTTTGATAACAACTGATTAATCAAAATGCTCACAAGTAAAATGTAAAAACTTGGGCGATAATACAATCCACAAATCTCAATCATTCAAGCTATTAAAGTTCTTCAAACTAACATACTATAGACATCAAATCTAAAAAAGACCCAGATAAAGAAATGAACAATAAAACTTAAAAAGAATGGACATGATAATTTATTTCTATGACTTTTTTCAGAGCTTTACCAGTACTTCAATTAGCAAATCAGAAATTAAATTGCAAGTATAACATCCAGATGCCAAAATATATAGAACAAGAAGAGAGAGAAAAATAACAATTTAAGATATTAGTTAATCAAACCATTTCTAAATTCTAACTAAATAAGCACAACTTATGATATTGCTTTATGTAGACTTAACAACTTCAAAGACAAAAAAACAACAAATTTTTCTACTCACTATCTCACAAAGTCCAAAGAAATTCTAACTTTTACTATTGAATATAAGAGGAAAGTACCTCTAATTTACTCCATCAATTATTAGGCAACAAGCAAATTTTTTTAATCCAAAGTTATAAGGTCAACAACTTCAAAAACCCCAAAAGAGACCTTGCCATTTCCTACACATTGGCTCGAATAAAACATGGAAGGCATGTATTCAATTAAACTCAACTTCTTCGACTTTTTTAGTATCACCACATTTCATAGAAAAATATTAAATAACCAACCAATAAGCTAAAATTTCACATAATCTGACTAGTGGACTGTTATCAATAACCAATGACCCCAAAAAAAAAAAAACAATGTCATCATTTATTCATTTCATCAAACATGTTGTGGGCATTTCATTTGGAAGGTGTTTGGTAAATTCTTGTGCTCAAGAATTTACATCAATATCTTTTCCCCTCTTGTCCTTTACCTCATCTATAAAATACCTTGCTTGGGCAGCATATAGATTCAAAATTATAACATGACTACATATGACAATAAAAAAGAGAGTACAAAACCTGAATGTAAACACCCCTTTCTCTTATCATATCACCATTAACTTGTAGATTTACACTAGATAATCGATTAACAAAATTTGAGACGTCAACAGAGAAGAAGACGGAGCTAGATCTGTGGAAGAAATGCAATGAAGCATCAAAGAAATGCCAAAGAAATTCGATGACTGTGGAAACGGAGGACAATCTTCAGTAGCAGTGAGCACGACAAACGATCTGGGATGGTGAGATGGTGGTGGCAAGACTTGTTTTAATAGATCTTCAATGGTTGTGGGCACGAAGGATGGCACGATGGTGAAGAGTGAGTGATAAAGAAGAAAATGTTTTAGGAGTTTAGTGTAAGATGAGATAAGTGGGAAAAAAAGAATGAGTAAAGTGAGGAGAGTTATGAGTGAATTAATTTTATAAAAATAAAATAATAAAATAATAAAATAATAAAACATTAAGGATTATGGAGGTTTAATGTGATGTATAATGTCAGTTTTAAATTGACATTAATCCTTCCTCTTTGATGTCAATTTAAAACTGGCATTAAACATCCACATTTTAAGAAACGACATTAAAGATCAATTTTCATTTTTTCAATCGACATTAAAGGTCAAATTTCTTGTAGTGGTTTTATGGCTATCCTGCAATTATGGTAGCCTTTTTATGTCAAAATTAGTTTTCAATTGTTAGTAGTTTTAGGGGTTCTTAGGTAGCTTTTAACTAAGTATCTTGGAAGTGTTAGGTAGTTTTAAACTTAACTTTAGTGAATGTTGGGGGATTAGGCATAGCGTATTCATTAAGAAGTTGGAGCATTTGAGATGAGAGATATAAGACTAATCAAACATATTTATGTTTTAGGACTTTTAATGATAGACAAGAATTGGATGAAACTTAGGAATAAGTCTTTAGCTGAGTACAGAGAGGGAATGTCCCAATTTTTAGAGCTTGCAAAGTATCACGTCAATAATTATTGACGAAGAAGGTGTTCATGCAAGAGATGTATGAACTCAAATTGAGACTCATTTAAGGGTGTCGAACGACATCTATTAACCATTCAAATATCCTCCTCCTATAGAGATTGGGTGTATCATGGAACGTCCATGAACTTGCATAGAGGTATACAAAGATTTGATGAAGGAAATAGCAATAGTAACCCTTTTGATGAAGAAACTAGTAGTAAACCTTTTCCTAAAGAAAATGAAATTTTGGGTATGCTTCATGATGTACAAGCTCCAATTAAACACGTAGAAGAAACGAAGGTTTGGATAATGAAATGACGTTTAATTGTAGGGTAAATATAGAACAAGAGACAACAAACATATTTTAAGACTTATTAAATGAAGCACGTAGTAAACTATACCTCAGGTGTTCTAAAGTTTCCTCTCTTAACTTTTTGGTTAAGATCATGCATGTAAAGATTCTCAACGGTTAGAGTACAAGTCCTTCGACATGTTGTTAGAGATATTAAAATGTGCGTTTCCAATATGTGGTACTATTATCCCTAGTTCATTCTACGAAGCCAAATGAAAATTACGTGACTTGGGATTGGGATACGAGACTATTCATGTTTCTAAGTACGACTGTGTATTGTACTTGAAGGAGTTTGGGAATTTGCAACATTGTCCAACTTGTAGTGAGTCTCTGTACAAGGTTAGTCATAAAAGAGGAAAAAAATTATGCATAAGGTATTGTGTTACTTTTTGTTGGTGTCAACATTATAACGCTTGTTTGAATCGCAAGAGAGCTCGCCTGGTATGAAATGACATAAAGATAAACGAGTGAAAATAGAGGATGTGTTGAGACATTCATCTAATGTAGAGGGATGGAATAACTTTGATTTTGAATTTTTTGATCTTTCTTTAGATTCACGAAACGTTCGTTTGGGGTTAGCTTCAAATAGATTTAATATGTTCTATCATATGAGTACCTCGTACAATATATGGTCTTGGTAATAATTCCTTACAATTTTTCACCTTGGAAATGTATGAAAGAGTCAAAATTCTTCATGTCATTACTTATCATCAGTCCAAGATTTTTTGGTGGAAAAATTGATGTGTACCTCCAACCATTGATTAAGGAACTAAAAGAATAATTATGGACTTTTGGTGTGCGTACATATGATTGTCTTGTGAATCAGTTTATTCAGTTGTATGCAACCTTGTTGTGGGCAATTAATGACTTTTCTGCATATGGTGACCTATCCAGGTGGAGTAGAAAGGGGTTTCAGGCATTTTTCATATGCATGCGAGATAGATTGTCTTTCGAAATAAGAAGAAAAATAGTTTTCGTGGGACATCGACACTATCTTCTAAAGAACCACTTATGATGTAAAAGTGTGGTACATAATGGAAAATTACAGCGTAAGGCTCCTCCAGCTATAATAAATGGACATGAAATCTGGGAACAACTAGATTCGTTGAAGTTTTCAATTATGAATAAGCATCATTCGTTAAAAGGTAAGAAAAGAAAGAAATCTCTTAATTGGACTAAAAAAATTATTTTATTCGATCTTCCTTATTGGTTGAGACTACTAATTCTTCATAAACATCATGTAACGCATATTGAAAAGAATATTTCAAACAAATTGGTTAGTAAGCTGTTGAATATTGAAGGAAAAACCAAGGATACCACAAATGTTTGGTTGGATCTACAAGATTTAAAAATAAGAAAGGATTTACACTTGATTGATCAAGTCGATAATAGATTGATGAAGCCACATGCGAGCTACACCTTGACTAGCAGCAAACGAGTTGAGTTTTGCAAGTTCCTGAAATCAATTAAGTTTCTCAATGAATTTGTTTCTAATATTTCACGATGTATGAATGAAAGAGACAAAAATATCAGGTCTCAAAATGCACGACTGCCATGTTTTGCTACATCGACTTATTGGTGTTCGAGCATACTTACCATAAAATGTATACACCTCTATTACTAAATTGTGTAGTTGTTTCCATGACTTGTTCACGAGAACGATATGATTAAGTGATTCGGACCAATTGTAAGTACATATCATAATCATACTTTGGAAATTGAAAAGAATATATTCACCTACCTTCTTCAGCGTAATTGTACACCTTGTCGTTCACCTACCATATGAAATCAAGGTTGCTAGTCCATTTTTATACAATTGGATGTATCCAATTGAAAGAAGTCTCTGCACATTAAAACAGTATGTTCGTAACAAAGCATGTCCTAAGAGGTCTATTGTAGAAGGATATCTGATAAACGAATCATAGACCTTTTGTTCGAGGTATCTAAGTGGGATTGAGACCCGATTCACTATAGATGAATAAAATGATGATAGCATTCTAGAGGATGAGGTGATTGGTCAGTTCAAAGTGTTCGTTTAGAAAGTACGACCATTAGGAGTGTCAAGTTTACGAAGAATATCACCAGAAGAGAAACACCTCTTTTATTGGTACATCCTCAATAATGTTGATGAAATAGTGGAATATTGCAAGTCTGCATTTCTTAAGATTTCTTCCCATTTGCAATGGGACCTTCACTTGAGGTTCGCTCTTATAGTGGATGCATTCTCAGTGGTATATGATTTCACACGTTTGAGTGTGATTCCTAATGCACAATACAGAACAGTAGAGTCATCATAGTCGTTGAAGGTAATAGATGTGCCAACAACAATTTTTATGGTGTTTTAGATGAACTGTTGCACATTCAATATTCATTTAGATGTGCTTGGCTATTCAAGTGTAGACAGTTTCACATAGACAACAACAAAAACCATAGGACATATATGGAACTAAGCTACAAATCAATAAACACGTCTCGTTTTTGGTTTGTTGAGGAACCGATGATTCTCGCAACCTAGGCACATCAAGTGATTTACCTTGAGGACCCAAAAAAATGTATTAATTGGAAAATTGTTCAAGTGGTATAAAATAAACATGTAGAGGATATGCCAAAAGTGGAAGATATTTAAAAATGATCAACTTAATGTATGGAAAATCATCATCAGACATCGCGCGGGCGAACACATTGAGGATGACACCTTGTCCAGGATTGAAGTCAATCCTATAGTTGTGGAAAGACCCAATGTGTGTCATGTCGCTGACGACTTCATAGACGATGATGATGAACAATTATCATCACCTCCAATCGAATCAAGCGACGATGAATAATAATATCTTCCTCACGTATGCACATTAGTCATTATTCTATATATTTAGTTTGAGATACTCAAATTTGTTTAATGATTTTTGTTTTTATGTCTACAGAAATTATGTCACTTTCCAGCGGTCTTAATGAGGCAGATATGTATCTTAACTTGGACACTTAGATAACGCGGAAGGATCATCTTCGGTGGGCGACACTTCAGGTTTGTCTCGTTACATAAACACTATAAACGATACTTAAATCTCTAGATCTGATAGTGTGATTTTTTCGTAGATGTCTCTCAACCCACTTCCACTCTCACTTGCAATCTGAGGAGTCGTCAGCACTCCCAGAATTTGGAGTTGGATAGGTATGTACAGCAAAATGGGAAGATTCCCATTTCAATCCCCTATGAGGGGACAAGCCTATCTCGTCACACGCCGTTCATTTGAGCTACACGATCGGTGTGTTAATGCAAGACACATTTTGATCTAGGCCCTCAAGTAGGCTAACATACCTCCAAAGTTCATCGAGGTTGTCATGGATAACCTATGGGTATGTTTGTAAATTATTTAACATATAGGTTGAACCTACATGTGTAGAAGACTGATTATTATGTATTTTTCTTTTGTAGCAATGGTTCGTGCTCGATTCCAAAGATCCAACACTTATTCGTTTTATTGAGCATCAAATGCTCAACACGTGGAAGTAATTCATGGGAAACAACCATCAACATTTCAAGCAGTACAACAACCTTGAAGAAGCATGTGCAAACCCATCGCCTAGATTGGTGAATCGCGTGCAAGATTGACACTTCCTTTGCAATCATTACATGACTGGACAATTTTGGGTGATTCATATCATCTATTTTAATTTGATTTAACAGTACTTTATTTTTTTTTTGTTTGGATGTAATGTTTTGATCATTGTTTGAATGTAGGAGCA
Source organism: Cucumis variabilis (assembly GCA_037974545.1). Taxonomy (NCBI): domain Eukaryota; kingdom Viridiplantae; phylum Streptophyta; class Magnoliopsida; order Cucurbitales; family Cucurbitaceae; genus Cucumis; species Cucumis variabilis. The sequence goes on from JBBPDI010000022.1 coordinate 10,791,235, forward strand.
TCGGGTTAGTTGAGCTATTGTCACCACTTGACCAGTGTATATCGATAACTACCTAAGAGGGTAAGTAATAAGGATCTGGCTAACGAGCCGAAGGAGGAGTTTAATGATAAACTCCACCTTTATGAGATGACATCCATCATTTGTATCTCAAATGGAGAACAAGTGTGGGTGTTAGACGACAAGAGGTTGCCACCCTTAAACCACTACTACAAATTTGGCCTTCTTTGATGTTCAAAGCACGTCAAAAAATATCTACCTTGACGGTCTTTGCCTATTAAGTAGGCAGACATCAAGAAAGCATGGCTATCAAGAAAACTTTTTCTTGATGGTATGCCATCAAGAAAGAGAACTTCGATGATTTTTGTCCATCAAGAAAACAAGTTTACTTGATGGCCCAAACATGTCATCAAAAACCTAATTTTTTTAATGCAGGGATGAGGATTTGAACTAGAGACCTCTTATCCACAAGTATATACAGGTAAACCTACTATTTTATTTGCACTTGGGTAAGCAGTAGAAAAACTTGTGCGCGATACAAACTTGGTAATCATGCGATAAAGAGGTACATATAGTGAGTAATTCACATACAATGATCATGGTCAATGACTTAATGCATAAAACCAATCATGGTTATATACATAGAAACCTAAGTCTTAAGGGATATGTTAAGAGGTCTTGGTGAATCATGCATTCAACTGCAGATCGCCTAAAGAAGTTTAAGGTATCAGAGTAATCTGTGATTACTTGAACCAACCCAAGGGTGTGTTTAATTGCAGATGAAGATGGCAACCTCCAAATACCTGAGATCATAAATGATAGAATTTGTTGTAGTTCTTCCTAAAATCAATTCTCATATAAATCAAGAAGATTGGGAATCGTTTGTGGACTCTAGACTAAGTGAAAAATGGTAGGTAAATAAATTTAAGTACATGTTAAATTTTATTGGGATTTATGTCCTAAAACTCGTAGATTGTAAATATAATTTATTAACCGTTATTAATAAAGTGTTATTATTGTAATAATTAATATTAATTATAATATTAGTTCTTTCTTAATAACCTAAATCCAATAAACTAACATTCTAAGTTGTTTCATGCGTCTTGAATAGTATGGAGAGACATAAAGGGATCAATGTTTGAGATCAGCTTAAAGAGTCTATATTATAGGGATAAGGCTAGGTACCTTATCCTAGGAACACTATGGATACTACTAACTTTGTATTTGATACAAACGTAATGATCCAATGAGTTCTTATAGTTGACATGAGAGTGAGAGTATCCTATGCAATGAGTTTGCATAAGATCGGATGACAAAATAGTAACCACTAGATGTAACTCCGTTAACTAGTTAGGTTTTCGTTTCACTAGAATGACCTAGGTAACTTAGTCTTAATACTGAATGTATTATGAACTCCTGTTCGCGATGAATTGTTCTTTCATTTGTCTGGGTGAGAGTGGCCAGATCATCGACTCAATAAGCTTATCATTTTGGGGACAAGACCGAGTGTAGAGTTGGAAACATAATTACATAAGATGGAATTCACTCCTTCCTTACTTTAGGGTAAGTAGATGAGTGTTCCCTTAGTGGTATATCCAGGTCTTGAACAAAGGGTCATACCCTCTCTATGGCATGAGAGAGGTTTCTGTTTATTGGTTGTGACCATAAACATGTGTTCATTAGAGAAGCACTGGTATTTAAGAATCAGAGGTAACCTAGGGTAAAATGATAAATCGACCCAGTTGGTGTTACGAACATCGTGAAGGACTAACTTACTATTATTGCTCTATATCTGTGGACACATAAATATATCTACATTGAGAAGAGTTCAGCTGTGACTCTTTAGTGAAGTATACACACAATTAACGAATATTGATTAATGTGGTTAACGAGTTTGGCCAATTAATCTCAAATGGTTCTAGCTTCTGATCTTAGGTCCATTAGGTTCCCTTCTTAGCTCATAAAGGGTAATGAGATTTATTCATATTGGTTGTAATTTGAAATGTTCAAATTTGCTCTGGGAATTAGTTTAATGAATAGTGATACATTATAATATAAAATTTATCAAACTTTATTATATAAATTTAATTTTGGATATGATTCAAAATTAATTTATGAGAGATAAAATATTTGAGTGGGTTCAAATATTAATTTAATGTGAATTAGATTCATATTAAAATTATTGGTTATGTGGGAAACTTATATTTGAATATGATTCAAATTTAATTGAGTTAAATATTATAAGATATTCAATTTAGCTATTAATTAATTGGAGAATTAATTAATAGTTAAATATTATAAGATATTGCAGAGATATTCATTCAAATAAGATTTGAATGAAATATTAATTAAATATAATTTAATTAATTATTAACTAGTTGATTAATTAATTAGAAGATTTGATAATAGAATCTTATGATTCTCTCCTACTCCTTTTTCTATTCTACGAAGGAAAGAGAGTTATAAATAGGGACATTTTTAAAAATAACAAAACAAATTAAATTATTTACAAGTTATAACAAAATTTTAAATTCCATCAATGATAGACTTTTATCACTATACCATATCAATGACTATCAGTGATAGAATTTGCTATAGGTTGTAATTTTTTTTTCAAATTTACTATTTTTAAAAATTTTCCTAATAAATATCTAAAAAAAATAGTTTTAGAAAACGAATAAATAAAAAAGAAAAAAAGTCCAGACTTTTGCTCTGCAAAAAGAAAAGAGTTTCTCTCAAATACCTCTAAACTTTTTTCCATCCCAATTGGTTCCCACAAACCAATCTCATCCCAGAGGATAGAAAGGTCTTTGACGGGTGGTGTCCCAATTCGGTGGTTTGCAGATTCAGAGATACTAACAAAAGTAAGTCCTTTGTCTCTTTTAAATAAAAAGCATGCTTAGTTTTTATTTAGAATTTTGATTTTAAATTTTGTCAGTATACTAGTATTTTGGGATTTCCAAATTAAACTGAGTAATGGTTCTTTAAATCTTCCGCTATCATAAGGTTTTTATCCCTTCAAAATTTAATATTGTTTTGATATATAACTACAAACTAATGCGTTGTACAGGAATATAGTCATATTCAAAGAGAAAGAAGGGCGAAATGTGTATAAAAATCTTCATATGTCTCGTAAAGGATATGCAAATATTACCTATGAATTAGTGAGTCTTTCTAATTAAATTAAAGAATTTATCTTAATATGTTTATGCTAATTAAACATATATCTTTGGTTGCAGAATACAACGCATGATGTTTCCTATCATTCAACCCTTTGGAAAGAAGCACGAAAAGGAAAAAATAATGATTATTTTATGATTCTACTCAAGATTGTAACGACCCAACTTTTCTATTCTACTCAAAACACTTTGATTGACACAAAATATGGTGAAATTTATTTGAAATCATAACGATCAAGGAAAACTTAAGTTCAGGCCCTATTTCAAACATATAAAATTCTAAAAGTACTCTTTACAAATTAACTATTCATAAACTCAGTTCAACCGCAAAAAATTTTAAAACCATCAGTGGAAAAAATTTAAAAGACATTTCCCCTATGGCAGTCACAACTCCTTCCAACCCTTAAAGTCACGGCTCACTCTCCTCAATTAAGTCAATTTAATTTGGTTCATTATTCCTACCTACATAACACTACCTATGCCCTAACATAACAACCAACATCCCACAAATTAATCAACTCAAGGTTCTCAGTTCAGTCATCATAACCAAGTATACGTATCAGTCAATCCATCTCAGTTCAATAAAATTCATACAGCTAAACAATCATCAATTACAAATTTGCATATTAGTCAGTCCATTTCAGTTCAATAAAATTCATACAAACACTACATCTCAATTGCATTGTTGAGTCCAGTAGTAAGAACCCTTACCTCTCTTTTATGCAAATTCTTCAATCGAACTAAATCCAAACAATCAATTCTTAAACATAACAAACATAAAATCAACATCTTTCTAAATAATTTCATCCATTCAATGTACCCTATATGTAAATTCCACAACTTACCCAAGAAGTGGAGAATCGAACTCCAACAAAGCTTATTGCAAAACTTAAGGATCCTAACACCAAATCACCAATATCGCCTTTAAGAATAAACATCAATTCGGCTAATTAAACAAACATCACATCTCAATGTATTTACAATGTATAAACTAATAACCCATCAATTTTATCCTTACCAAACAAACTTACAACAAGTAAAAGTGGCAGCGACATACAAACATAATCAAAACGATGTGTAGAACAGATCTGACAGCTAGCTTGGAGAAGAAGCTCGACACGTGCATTTTCCAAACGGCTTGCATAGAGATCAAACGGTGCGAATCTAAGGGCAGCTCAGTCGGATGGGAAGACTTGATAGAGAAGCCGACAACGATAGGGGAAATGTGGCATGACGGAAGTACTTTGCAAACAAACACCAACCCGAGTGAAACACGTTCAATGACACACGACTTTTGAAAGCTAAAGGAGGCAAAATGCTTCAGCTTCAACAGAGACAGAACAGACAATGGCGTGTGGATACCGAAGTTGTGATGATGCAGCTTGATGTGCAGACATCGAACGAAGTTGGATTGAGGGAAGCAAGTGGCGGAAAAAGGAGAAAAGAAGAAGAATAAGGGTTGAAAAGAGGAAGAAGAAAGACGAAAAAGAAAGGGGGAGGGGCGCATGAGGAAGAAAAGATTTTTTTTAAAATAATAGTAATATTATTATTATTAATAGCTATTATTATTATTACTTTATTTTTTAAATTCCTATTTCTCTTTCTTTTCCCTCAATCCTATAATATAACAACACACAGCAAAATTTAAAAATCCTTAAATAAAAGGCAATCTGATTAAAATAAAATACCTTAAAATTCGTGTGTTACAAAGATTGTGCCTCTCGTATTGTAATTTTACTTATGATTTACTTATATATAATATATAATATTTTGTGAACTCAACTAATGATGAAAATACTTGTATTGTTTTATAGGATGAATTAGTTGCAACACATAAAGATGAGGACATATTGATTGAAGCATTTGGTTCCATGGATCAGCACGATCAACATTGGTTTTGTCTCTCAATGACAATATTTAAACACAATAAAAGGGAAAAAGAAAATGATAAGTCCTAAAGTTGAAATATGTCATAAAGAAGATAATGACTCGAGAATCAAAAGTTCCAAGAAGAGAAATAATCAGTCGAGATCGTCCATCGAAAGTGTTAACATAGATCTTAATGCTGATGAGTATATGGGAAACACACCTAGCCAACGAAGGAATTGAGTTAATTAATTAACTTTGTTGTCACTTTTAAAAATTTAATGATATTGAATCAATTGTTCTTAACAATGCTTTTAATAGTTGTGAAGGGAACACTATGCAAATTGGCTATAGGATCAATTAATAATATTGTTGCAATAGCCACGACATTCAAAGATAATAGTGACTATCCTAATAAAGTTTTGGTGACTTTCTTATGGGAGGAGATTTTACTATACCCAATCTGGTAAAGGGAAAGATAGAGACTTTAAGTCAAGCATTAGGTAACATTATTGAATGATCTTGCCGGCTTGTTTCTGTGATTCAGGACAAACTAGTAAGTCTCTTTTTCACTATTGAAGTTTTGATATTATTTGTGGTTGTACTTTAAATTTAGAACTTTGGTTGTAGTAGCTAAGTGCATTCAACCATGAAGGATGTTGTGTGTTCTTCAAATTATACGGATGTTAATAGGACTATTAAGCTCCTAAATAGACATGTCATGATGAACATGAAGATGTAGACATGATTTGCATCTCAATGAATGAGCTAATATTTGAACAGAAACAAAATTGTGTTTATTTAGCTCGTGAAGACTTGTTGCATTACTACGACATGGTTGGAATAGGTTATATGTGTATACTAACATACATTACGTAAGTAAACATATTTTACTCATCTCTATCTCTAATATCATCACTATAGTTATTTTGTTCTTGTTTTAACTGAGGTTGCTTTTACTTAGATATCTTTGGAATGAATGTGACTACGCAAGAAAGTTTTTTGTTGTCAACCAATAAAAAATAATGTCACATATCAAGGATCTTGATCTTCGATCCAGAAATCTAGCCAACCAATTAGAAGCAGCTAGCTTGGAACAAATAGTTCTAATTACATATAATACCGGATAAGTAAAGAAGAGGAACACATTAATTTTTTTCCATTGAGGTTGCATGTCATCGATCTTCGAGAAAATTGTGTTTATGTCTTGGACTCTCTTCGAGAAAATCATGAAATTCATGAAGTCATAAATGTGTAACTGTATTCACTTTATTACTTCTTATTTCACTTTATTGTCTTCTAATGTTTTCAAATATGTAGAGGATTGAAAATATGGTAAGCTAAACACAATCTACAACACTATCGGTCAACTCTAAAATGGAAACTTGCAAAGGTAGTTTGAATTGAAACATAATTATTTTCGATGAAACATAAGAATAATTTGTATCCAACTTATATATAGGCAGTGCCCTCGTCAATTGAATTTTGTAGGGTGTGGGTACTATGTCCAAAAGTACATACACAAAATAATGCATAATTCTAGGACTCCCATTACTAGCCTTTTAAGTTTCTACCTTCACTTTTTATAGATTACAACTCAATAAATGATATAAACTCACTATTTCCATATCTTTCTTTCTTTATGTATTTCAAATACAAAAAAAAGCATATAAGCAAAAGGAGATTGACTAGAATCGAACAAAATGGGCAAGTTTTGTTGGCCGATTTGTGTAAGCTTTTACATGGTTTTTTTTTTTTGTCGAGTTAAGTTGGTAGTTGACTTTATTTTGTAAAGGAACTGGTTGTCGTACATATACTTTAATTTTTGGCTGCTTGTAGCTTTCTACTTGTAGTTTTTAAAGAGACGGGCGGTCCTATAGTTTTTGGAAGGGTGGGCGGTCCCATAATAATTGATGTTTATTAGATAGCTTATACATATTATTTTTATATTTTGAGTTTTCACTTACAATGGTTGGATATAATGTATTTATTGATATGTGATTATATATAGGTGTTAGATTATGTGTATTTGTTGTAGTACTATATGGAAGTGTGGAAAAGTGTATGTTGTTCTTTTAGGTATTGATCTTGTGCCTCAAGTGAAATAGAAATATAAGTTTTGCCATGGAGTAGTAGGCATGCTATAGTTAGCAAGCATGCATACAGTTTTTTTTTCACAATATGTGATGACGAACAATTCCTATCGTAGTTCAAGATAAATGATGTCAGTTTCAATGTCATAAAAAATGGATAATCATGCAACAATTTAATTAAAATAAATGTGAAAAAATTAACCCAAAAAGAATGCATTAAAGAGGTCTTTAATGTGAGTTTAAAAATGACATTGAAGATGTCTTTAATTTCGGTTTAGAAATGACATTAAAAGCCTCTTTAATGTTTGTTTAAAACCGACATCAATGGTCAACCGACATTGAAGACGTTCAATAACACCATCAAAGATGTTGATTTAAAAACAACGTTAAAGGCCTTGAATATCGATTTGAAACTGATATTAAAGAGGTCTTTAATATCGTTTCTAAACCGACATTAAAATCAAACCAACTTTAAAGGCATTTAATAACGCTAGCAAAGATGTTGGTTTTAAACCGAAATTAAAATTTCTTCTAGTGTAATGAAGAACATTCATAATATTAATTTATATTTTTAGCAAATAAAAGAATCTAACGAAAAATGACATGTCAGAATGTATGTAGTAATCTTATCATATCACTCACTCATATACTTTGGTCTCTACTTTCTTCTCCGCTTTTGGATTTCTCTTTTCGCCCTACATTTCTCTTAACTAGTCATTGAGTTTGTCGAGTTTCTCCCTCGCCATTCTATCCAACATCTCACTTTTTCTTTAGAATGATCTTCCTTCTTATTTGGCCTTCGCCCTCCTTTTATATCGATCTTCCACGTCCAGGGGTCATTTCATTATTTTACACATGTTTCTTCGTAATTTTCCATACCATGCAACCAATACGTACTTGACACATAGGCTGAATACAAACGGCGATTGGACATCCCCTCCTTGAGATGTCAACCTTATCAGTTTGGAAAGACAAGCTTCATTAATTCGTCTTACTCCTTTTTATCTCCTGGGGAAGCCAAAATCATTTATTTTACTTCTCAGGTCGTCTAGTCTTGTCTACTGTACACCTAATACTTTCTTAAACACAAATATTCCTTCTCGCGTTATGATATTAAATGCCTAACTTTTGTCATTCAAATATGAGCCTCTTCTCGCTATTCATTCTTATCAGGTCACCTATGTCTACGTGATTTAACTTAGGCAGACACTTTTCTTTGTATCACCTTTTCCCTCCCTTTTTGTATGCTTCCTTGCACTACACTTTCATCCGAACAATTCTTCTATAAGAATTTCCCACAATCGGACTCTTTCCTTTAAGTCAGATCGTTTTACATATTCCTGTTCAGTCTTACAATGTTGTACCTTTCTTGCATTTTCAATATGTGACTAAGGCCTTTGAAGTGATGGGAGAATTAATTGAAGGGAGAGAAGGAACACCTACGATATCAGGCTATAATGGTCCCGTCGAACCACTCCTAAACATAATATGACTGACTGTTGGTTAATGCACACAGTCATAAATCTGTGAAAAGGTTGTGATTCTGAGGGACACTTATATGGGTACAACCCTAATAGACAAAGTTAACAGAGCACAATCCATAGCATGAAGCGGCATCATAAACATGACATGAATATTAGTTATAACGTCCTTAATCATGTGATTAATATATCATGTATCATAAATATCATAAACATATCAGTCATCATCATCGTCTTATTATGCATTTTAGCTACCATCAATGCATAACCATAAATACATGCAAGCTCTTAAATTCATGTTTGAAGGTCTAGTAGTAGAATCTCTTACTTAAGAGATTAGGCAAACAAAATACTCCCTAGCGTACAATAAAAATTCTCCAATTAAATTGATATAAAAAACTGAGGTTGAAATCATTTCAACATTGATTAAAAAAATTGATCATTTAAATCGTCAAATCTTCAAGATTTGCCAAATGAATCTTCCAAAGGCAATAAACTAAAATTAATTTCAATAATAACTTAATTTACAGTCTTAATTAATTAACCTTTAGTCAGTATTAAAAATTCAACAATAAAGATCCAAAACACTCACCTAAGTCACCAACTAAAACTGGTGAGTAGCAACAGGGGTTTATCTTAGTGAAGAAGATGAAGAAACTTTTCTTTTTCCTTGTTTTTTCCAATTATTTAAGCATTTAATGCTGTTTATAAAAGGAAACTTGCAAAAATAGCAAAAACATTTATGATAATAGGGCCTATGTCACTACATTTTCTAAAATGCAAAAGTAGCAAATTTAAAAGTTGATAACCCTCTAATAACCCTTTGATAGTTATCTGATACCCGTCTGATAGTCGTCTAATATTACTAATGTAACACCCCAAACTCTAAGGTAATTGAGTTTAATTAAATTGCTTTATTTTTAGGATTTTAAATTTTATTAGGTGTTATTTTATTACTTTTAGCTCGGAAGAGAAATTTAATTAATGGGAAAGAAAAGAAGTGAAGGAGGAAAAAGGAATTGGAAAGGTAATAATAATAATAATAATAATATATTATTATTATTATTAATTATTATCATTATCAATTATTTTTTAAAAAAATAAAAATAAATAATCTTCCCCTTTCTTCTTCTTTGCACGCGACCCCCCATCTCTTTCTCCTTCTTCTTCCTTCTGCGTCCCTACTCAGCCACCACCTTCTCCTTCTTTTCCATTCAGATCTGCACCGCCGATCGACGACGAAACCCTCCATTCACTTCGGTTCGTGAAGCCGTCACACAAGGCATTTTCTACACCGCTGTAACGTTCACAAATCGATCCACATCGTCACATCACCGTGACTCTGCCACCAGCAGTCACTCTATCCCACCGTTTGCAAAGCCCGATATCGAGCTTGCCGTTTGTTCCAACTTGTGAAGTGTCGTCGCACATGTTCCTCCTTCCGCTGCCGCGTCTGTGGGAGTGCCGCCGTGCAACTCCTCACCTTCCATTTATGGGTTGTGAACTGAGGTTTATTTCATTATATATTAGATCTAGTATTTACACACTTCACTTTCACCTGTACTAAGTTGCATTTTCTGCCTTGCCACAAGAAGTATCGGGTTGTAGGGTAAGTTTGTAATAGTGAATTTAATAGTTTTTGCAGAATAGATTTGATGAGGTGTAATTACAAATTAAACAGTTGGTTAATATTGTTCTTTGAAGGTGTCATTTAAGGACGGTGTTTGAATTCTTGGAGTGCGACAGGTTGGTTGGAGCTTAATTCTCCATCTCCTTGGGTAAGCTCATGGATATCGCGGTTTAATGATTTGAATGAAGAAACAGATTGGGCAAAGTACTGAGATTTCTTTATTATGTTTAGATTTGTTTCGTGGACATTAGTTCGATTAAGGGGCCTAGGTCACATTAAAGTAAGTGATTTTCTACTATTGGACTCACCTATAGATTTGGATTATGTTAACTGTATGTTTATCACTAAACTGGGTATGGATGTTGGATATGATATGTGTATATATTGATATAGGCTTGATGTTGAGTGTATACTGTGATTGATTGGAAGTATATATATATATATATATATATATATATATATATATCATATCATATCATATGGGTGTAGATATGACGATAATTGTAGATTTTGTTTGAATAAAGTGTGGATGTGAACTTATTGACTGTTGATTAGACTGGGTGTAGGTGATAATAAAGTATGGCAGTGTATTGGTGAACTGAGGGGTTTTATTATTATATAGCTTGTTTGACTGACGTGTTGATATGTTACTGACTGACATTGGACTAAAATTGAATAGGTTGACTGTTAGGGTATTAAGTGAAAGGATTACATGTTGAGGTAGTTGAATTGTATTATGAACGACTAATAAGATGTTTATAATGGACTTAGGGGAGAATTGTTAGTTTTTCTATTGGGTAATATGCCTTGCAGGTATCCTACGGGATCACCACTTATTGTGCATCATTCGGAAGCATTAGACTGATATGTGTTTCTGTAGAACACTAGATTGGTTTATGCATCCTTCGGGGCGTTAGATTGATAATGTGTATCCTACGGGATCACAAGACGGTGACTATGAAGGATACCCCAATCGAAAGTTAACAGTTTAATTTTCCCCTAACGAGACCAGTAGTGGGTCTCTTACGGAGTATGTTTATACTCACCCTTTCATGTTTAATTTTTTTAGGCAAAGATATAAAGGAGGCAGATCGACGAGGAACAAGAAGGAGACGTGATTGCCATAGGGGAATGTTCTTCAAATGCTTCCGCTTTATGTTTTTCTTGTTTTCCTTAGTACATGAGACTGTTTAGAAAGTTTTGTGATTGAAATGTTGTTTTGTACACTATACTTTTAAAATTTTGGGTTATTTGAAATAGGGCCCGAACTTAAGTTTTTCTTTGACTATATGGTTTCAAATAAATTTTACTATGTTTTGTGTCAATCAAAGTGTCTTGTCAAAATTAATGACTTCGATTTAGAAAAGTTGGATCGTTACAACTAATTACTTGTCATATTTGTCATTTTTGCAATATGCAAAAAAGAGATGTCATGGGCTGTTTTTTTCTAAATGTTTTGGTCATCTCATAAAAATTTTCATTTATAAATCCAAATAATAATAATACTATTATTATTTCTTTTGCCTTTTACAATTCCTTAAATGCACAAAATCTTAGCCATTTATAACCACGAATAATAATAATAACACTTTATTATTATTGTTATTATTATTATTCTCACTCAAATATATAATAAACACATACTTAAACTCTTATCCCACATCCTAATTAAATCTATCATCTTTTCTCGTCCAATCAAATTAATCATCTCTCTCCGTATTAATTATTTTAGTTTCCAACAATTATAATTATATTATATCATATAATTAACTTTACTTTTCTATATTAATTACTGGAGAATTTTTAAAATAGCAAAATAAATTAAAATATTTACAAGCTACAACAAAAATTTTTATTCTACCAATGATAGTATTCTATCACTATAGCATATCAATTACTATCAGTGATAGAATTTGCTGTAGGTTGTAAATATTTTGTAAAATTTGTTATTTTTGAAAATTTTAACTCCAAACCTTAAGATAACTCCCAAATAACTTTAGATAATAAATAAAAGCTCCACAAAATTTGGGATGTTACATTTTTGTCAATAATTATATTCTAATATATAATTATCAGTTTTCCTTTTAAATAAATCATAGTCTTTCGCTTTTCTTATTTACTCAATCATAACAACTTCTCTCCACAATCAATATTTATTTTTTCCTAAATAAAATTATCTCTACTCCTTTTCATAATAATTATATATATAAACACATATACATATAACTATCAAATCTCCAACAAAAAAAATTCTTCATCTATGTTGGGATCAAATTAATTAGAGAATTTTTATTGTTTGCTAAGAAGTATTTTTTTGCTAATCTCTCCGGTAAGAGATTCTACTGCTGAACCATCAAACATAAATTTAAGAGTTTGCATGTATTTACTGTTATAGATTAATGGTAGCTAAAATGCCCAATGCAATGTTGTAGTTGATGCTTGATATTTTATATGATTATGCATGTTATATGGATTACATGAATATGGACTTTATGATTAATGTCTCATGCCATGGTTATGATGTTTGCTACATGCTTTGGATTGTGTTTTCTGTTAACTTTGGCTATTAAGATATGTATCTATATGTACGATGTCCCTTAGATCACCATCTTTCACAAATCTATGACTGTATGCGTTCGATGGGACCAACAGTCTGTCATGTCATGTTTTATGAGTGGTTCGATGAGATCACTTACAGTCTGGTATCATGTGTGTTCCTTCGAATTCACCGAGTGATGAGAGTACTGTTTCTATAGAATCACTAGATTGTGTGTGTTCCATCAAACACACAATAGTTTTTGGTACCTCCTAATGGGAAGTTAACAAATCACCTAGCGAGACCAATAGTGGGTCCCTTGTTGGGTATATTTTTATACTCATATTTGTTTCTATGTTTAATAATATTTCAGATAAAGGTAGAGATGAAATGAAAATCACCTTTTTAAAACACTTTTATTTATTTTTTATTTTCTTTAAAATTAGTTAGACCCAAAAACTGGGCATATATTTTCATAGTATTCTTACTGACTTCGCCAAATTATGTTTTATAAACAGTTGTTTGAAATTATTTTAAATAAAAACTTACTCTTTTCAAGAAAATGTCAAAATTGTTATTTTTCTTTAAGGTAATGACCTCAGCTTAGTATATAGAGTTGGTTCGTTACATCTTATCCACTGATTAACCAAGAAAACTCGATTGATGCTCAGCAGAAAAAGTTCAAAGATTTTACTACTTATCGTGATGTAATTTCTCCATTAAGAAATACCGAATAATGTTTTCTTCTATCTCCTATCTTCATTTGTCTACTTACCATTTATGGAAGGGATTGTTGGAATAAATGGTATTCCTCATAAGTGATTGCTTCACTTCATGAAAATAACCAAATTATAGAGAAATGATACGATTGTTCAAATGGCCACAAATAGTCTTTAAATTAAGTGTTCTCTTCAATTTGTAAGTAGAAGAGTTTTGATTTTTCATTATTTTTTTCCATCTTCAAAAACTATTTCTCTCCATTTCCAAAATCAAAGTTCTCGGTATATCCATAAAGTTTCGTTCGTTGATCTTTTGAACGTGGTGTTACTTCTAGAAGAAAGATGATATGTTCTATTTCTTGGAGAGGCAATTACTCTTGAAACTTTGGTCCTAGGGTGAGTAAAATTAATTGTTTTAAGGAGACAACATAAAGTTAATTGTTATAGATATGAGATCGTTGAGCTCGTATCTATAATATATATGTTGTATGTGTTTTTCTGCTTTGATATGATTGTAAACTTTTATATCATGCACTACTTCCACCCCTAAATTTATTCGTTAGTTATGTAATTTCCACCAATTGGTTTAAACAACAAAACCTGACTTTAAAATTAAAAGAAGTATTTTTTTAATTATTTTTTTTAAAAAAAAATTGACTAAGAAGTAAACAATTTTGATTAAGAAATTTGCAAATCATGTAACAAGGAATGAAGAAATAGATTTAATTTTCAAAATAACGTTAACACAAAAAAATGAAATCACGGTTATTTGAGATTGTGTTTATTTTCTTACAGTTTTTTAATAACGATTTAAATCTTTTCAGTGTAATTAAGCAATTGCATTCTTATCTACATTTTAAAAAGAAGAACTAGTTGTTTCAAAACTTGATTTTCAGACATCAAAAATAAAAAATCTAACATCAAATAGCTATCATACATGTTTTAAAGTTTTAGACAAACATTCTCTACATTATCTTCTTCATCTCTTTTCTGATTAATTGTTTAAATTATTTAAAGTAGCTTTATTTTTGTACATCTTTAATACATTGTTCTCTTCCACTATTGATATATATGTATAGATACTCCCTCATTAAATTGAAAGCTAAAATGAAACAATAAAAGAAATATAAGTCACTAATGAGACATTAAGAATCTTAGCTTCAATGGCTCAAAAAAAAAAAGTCGCACCCCAGGAGAATATATCTCATTTCATATATTTTACTTGAAATCATTAATGAATCAACAATTTTGTGTGCAACATTTTGGCTATATAAAAGTTTCATCCTTTGGACAATGTATGAAGAGAGAGATCCTTTTAAGTTTTGTTTAAGAAAGATTTGAAAATGGCTCAAATTTGTAATATCTCAGTGGAGATGAAGCTGAATTGTTGTGGTGATAAGTTCTACGACTTTTTTGTAAACAAAATGGATTGTTATATTTACTTGTTCCCTCAAAATCTTCAGAGCTACAAGTTTGTGGAGGGAAATACATTTACTCATGGCAGTGTCATCCATTGGAAATATGACTTTGGTGATGATCTCTCTTTCTATCTATCATTATGTTATTTTTTATAATTTCCCTCTCAATTCTCATATTTTATATTATATTCATTTGATGTTACAATGCTTGATCAAATCTTTTGATCGGAACATGATGAGGCTATTGTTAGAGAAAAGAAATCTAGTTGAGATGTCCTGATACTATCTACTATTAAATATATATTTGAGAGAATTTTTAACTTTAAACATAACTTTTCTTTAGACCTATGATTAGGGTCAATTTTACACAAATGTTTGAAAGAAATGTGAACAAAATGCAGATGTTGATGGGTTTCTTTTAGAAATTTTTATTTTTAAACGAATCTAGTGAAACTATTAAGTAAGAATCTTACTCTTTTTAAATAGGTGAAAATGCTTTAAGAATTATATGATACTTGCCTATTAATACATTTGGTTGGAACTTTTTTTTATTTGTTTATATTTTGCATTTTTTTTATATTAATGTTGATCGAAATTTTCAAAATGTCTCTTAAAGTTTAAAAAGTATTTTAAATCACAAGTCAATCCAAATTGTTGAGTTTGATGGAAATAATTACTGTAAATCTAATTATATTGTAAATTATTAAGAGTTTAACTTGATGCATTAACTCCTCCATCAATATATTAAAAATTGTAAGTCGAGGGATTACAAAAGGGTAATTATATATAATTTTTTTAATAAATTTGTAAGAATAACATAAACAAAAATTATAATAATAAAATTCTTATCATTATATTTTCTAAATTGTAAAAATAACAAATTTAAAAGTGAATAGTAATTTAGACCTATAATATACTTAATTACTTATCATGTTTGTAATATAAAAAATAGGTGGTATGGTATTTTATTTTAATTTTTTTTATTGGATGTACAATTTCCAATTTTGTTATTAAAAAATCTAATATAACATTTTATAACGTAACTTTAAATTTTCTGCTTATAATAAATTTTTAAATTTTTAAAATTGACGTGGCAAAAATAAAATTGACCTAATCAGTGTGGCCACTATTTTATACATTATTACTTACATAATCCACTCTAGATTTAAACTTTATTAAATGTTTAATTATAATATCGCATATCAAATAAGGATGTCTTTTATTGTAATAATAAATTCTCTATGTTCAATATTTGTAGGGCAACAAAATCTTTATTAAGTTTATACATTGCATACAATATAAGGATGTATTATTCTAATAATAAACCTTTATTTTCAAGTAATTAGCTGAACCGTGATTGAGTGTAGTTTAAACCTCTACATAATCAGTGGCGGATCCAGGAATTATACGTAGGGGCACTATTAACAATAAAAAATTAGTTGTAGTAGATGGGATTTGAACCCATAACCTTGATGATGCAAAAAAGGGAACACAGCCATCATACCAAATGAATAATATATTTAAAAAAACCTTATTATTTAATATATATTGTAATTTTAAATTTCAAAATTAATATTAAAATACAAAAACTGGGAATGTGAGGGGGGCACGTGCCCCTTGGCCCCTTAATAGATCCACCCATGTACATAATAACGAAGAAAGAAAGCTTTTTGATTGACGATATTAATTAATTTGCATCCATAGACATAATGAGTAAAATCAATATATGAGTTATCTCATTAAATTAAAGATTTTTATAAGACTAATATTAACAATATGATTTGATTGATTATATTCTTACTTTTTAGTTAGCCTAAAAGTCATTTTCTCTCTAGTTGATATTGGTAACTACACAAAATTCAAACAAGTATATTTCCATGCTTGTGATTGAAAAGAAAAATGAGAAGTAGATATACCTTCTAACATAATTAATATCTCAAGTTAAAAGTATTATTTAATGTTGTTTTAGTATCCCTATGCCATTTTCTTTAATTTTTCAATGGATAGATAAGAATTCAAACCTCAAACCCTTTTGTGATAAATGAAGAGAGACATCTATAGTATATAAGTTTCATATCGAGTTTTTTGCTGTAAAAAGATCTCGAAGACTAATGAACATAATAGCCAATTTTAAGAAATAATAGAGATATGCAAAGACATTTGTTATATTTACCAATTCATATTAGATTTATCATCTAAACCTAGATTTGTTTCCTCTTGTATAAGAGCCACTAATAAAAAAATAGTTTTACGTATATCTTTATTTATATGAAGATTTTTAAGTGATTTAAAAAATAAGGCTATTAAGAACGTATCATGTCCCAAGCAGATAACATAATATTATTATGAAGGTATGTGAAATGGTTCGTAGTCAACATTAATGTGGTCAAACCAATTGAATATAACATTTGCTCCTATTGGATTTACGAAAAGTTACTTTTGTTTTTTTTTTATTAACTCCAATTCTTGGATTATAAAAGGTTTGCTTTTTAAATTTTTTTTATTGGTAGGTATCCCAGCAGAAGTAAAGACAAGGCTACTTGTGGATGAACCGAACAAAGCAGTAATATTTGAATGTGTTGAAGGAGATCTATTAAAGGACTTTGAAATGTTCCAAGTGAAAGTTGAAGTTAGAGATGGTGGTAAAAATGGTGTTAGCTCAGTTAAATGGTCAATGGGTTTATGAAGGCAAATGAAGAGGTGGCTCCACCACATAACTATCTCCAATTTGGAGTGAAAGTGTGCAAAGGCCTTGATGCTTACCTTTCCAAACAAACAATGAACTAAACGAAGAGGAAAAAAACAAAAAGAGAAAAAAAGGACCATAAACTTGTTTATGGTTTTATTTAAATAATAATCTATAAATAAATTGGGCTGTCATCATATGTTACGTTTCCCATTATTTGTAACTTTTATCTCAATTGTTATGTGTGTTGTGTACAAGGTTGAAGGTTGATGAGAAGATATAATTCAACTTCATCAATATTTTCATATTTGCTAGCTTGCTTCTCTTCTTCTATGTAATATTTTATTTTTTTTTATGCGTTGCAATGTACACTGTCTTTGAACATTCATGAAGATCATGTTTTTGTTTAACAGGGGTCTTTTTACTTTTAGTGGTGCAAAAAACTACAAAAATAGGAGTGTAAGAATAACTCGACAACCTAGACTACTCAATCTACATTATATGAGTTGAGTTGAGTTAGTTTAAAATGTCGGTTGGATTGGGTTGAAATTTTTTATTTTTTTCAGGTTAATTGGATTAGGTCTTAGGTTGGAGGGTTGAAAAATTCAGGTCAACCCAACTCAAATTAATATATATATTATTTTTTTATTTAATAAAAGTTAAACAATTTAATGAGTTTCGAGAGTTTTTTTTTTGGCTTAACTTGATGTGAAACATATTTGATTTATGCCTGATGATTTCTATTTACAAACATTAGACTTTAGAAACGAAAAAAATTTACAATAATAATACAACCCTAAACCCAACCCATATTTTACAGGTTGGGTTGGAAATTTAATTTGAGTTATTTAGATTGGTAACCCAACTAATCCAAAAATATGGGTTGGGTTGAGAATGTATCCCAACCCAATCCATTTACACTCCTAGATAAAAGTCAAAATGCGCCACTAAAACTATTAGCAACGTTGAGACGTGGGTCGGTAAGAATGCCTCTGTAACTGTGTAGCTAAATGTTTTATGACATATTTTGAGACCCGAGTATATGGAATAGAAGGGTTTTCATTTTAAGTAATAGGCATTTTGGGAGTATTTATTTTGAAGGACAGATAATTGTGTTAAGGTTACGTAACACATTAAGGTTATGTAACCGATGAGGATATATTGCGTTGAAACTAGGCGATCCGATAAAGAAAGTTTTGTTTGTGAATAATTAGGTGTTTTGATGTTATATCGCAAGAGAAGTAGGCATTGAGAGTTAGGAGAATTTGAGAAAATTTTCTAATTGTGATTAATTAGTGGGCTATGTGTAAATGATCAAGCTAAGTATGGTCTGGTAAGCTAATAAACTTAGAAAAATAGCATATGCTGACAACAACATTTAGAAAAAAATAGCCCATGACACCTCTTTTTTGCATATTGCGAATATGACAAATATGACAATTAATTAGTGATATCAGAGGGCTATTAGAGACTTATTGTCTTTTAAATTTGCTACTTTTGTAATTTAGAAAATGTAGTAACATGGGCTCTATTATAATAAATCTTTTTGCTATTTTTGCAAGCATCCCATAAACTTACACGTGTAAAGTGTCAAGTGGGTATTGGCGAACTAAGGAGAGTTTAAGGAATGACTAATTTCATTTTGAGATTAGTATAAATAAGACTTAAGGATTTAAAGAAAGTTATTTTTGAATTACAAAGAAAAAGTACAAAGAGTTGTGCTTCTGAGAAGGTTACCAGGAGAGAAGAAGGGTTTTGGTGATTAGGCTTTCAGAAGAAGGGAACTTATCACCCTAACCGTCAACTTATTTCCACTTTAACCCTAAAGTCAGTCCGTAACATATCAACACATCAATCAAACAAGCTAAATAATCATAACATCCACTCAGTTCACAAGTACACAGTCATATTTTGGTATAACTTACACCTAGTTTAAACAACCGCCAACAAGTTCACAACCACACTTTATATAAGCAACATCTAAAAATTTCAGTCATTTATATTTCCAGTCAAACACAACATACATTCAATCTCAAGTCTACTTCAATATATACATATCATATCTGACATCCATCCTCAGTTTAGAGACAAACATACAGTCAATATATCCTACTTTATAGGTGCGTCCAGTAGAAAGTCCCTTACCTTAGCGTTAGGTAAGCTCCTTAAGCGCGCTAGAATTCACGAAAATAACCTAAACATCAAGATAAAACTCAATAATTTTTCCAACACAACAACCACATGAAATTAACCCAAAGTGAACATTTACCACTTATCCAATGTTAACGAATCGAGTTCCAACCAAAACCAATATTTGTTGTGAACCTAAAGAAATCAAGCGTTACCCTCAATAACTAAGATCGAATAACATATCAACCATTAATCCAGCCACAATACTTGAACAAATTTTTGAAACAACTACAACCCAACTTCAATTTTCATGAATAAAACTTCAACGATTCACAGCAAACTGAGGTAGCAGCGATCAATCTTAACGACAAGGATCGTGCAAAACATATCCGACAGCTAGCTTGGAGAAGGGACTCGACTCGCAACTCATGGATGGTTTGCGCAAAGGACAAACGACGTGGGTGCAGCAGTAGCTCTAAGCGATGACAGATGAGAAGACACAACAAAAGTTGACGAAGGGTCGGGTGGTGGCTTTGCAGATCAAAAACTGGTCGGTCAGCGGTGTTGCGGGATAAGGTGCGACTGGGTTTCGTCGAACGGGATGGGCTTGACTAAAACGAGACAACAACGGGACGACTTGAAACGAAGAGGGTCTGGACGGCTGTGCGTGAACGAAAAAGAGAGGGGAAGAAGATTGGAGGAGGGGCGGCGACAGCGGACGACTAGGGTAAAAGAGGAGAAAAGAAAAAAAGAAGAAGAAGATGGGGGGTTGTCGCGCGCGGGAGGAAGAAGAGAAAGGAAATTATTTTTTTTCTTTTTTTTTGAATAATAATAATAATTATTAATAATAATAATATATTATTATTATTATTACCTTTCCAATTCGTTTTTCCTCCTTCAATTCTTTTCTTTCTCATTAATTAAATTTCTCTTCCAAGCCAAAAGTAATAAAATAACACCCAATAAAATTTAACATCCTAAAAAGAAAGAAATTTGATTAAAATCAAATACCTTAGAGTTTGGGGTATTACATGCTTAAACTCTTCTTAGTTTGTTTGCTCTTGCTTAAAACTTCACACGTGTAAAATTAATACTCAACCTAGTGATGCTTAACTTCTTAATCTTACACGCTAACCCATTAAATATTCCCTTGAATTCTTCCCAAGTCACCTTTCCTCGCCTGCTTTCTTCTAGGATCCACCAGTATTCAGGCTCTTCTTGTAATAAAAATGCAGCTAGATCCACCCTTTTTTCTTCTGAACATTGCATAACACGAAAGCACTTCTGCAACATCCGTAACCATTTTTCAGCTTCTTCCAGTTTAGTTGTTCTGCCGAACTCAGTGGTTTCTAACGCTTTTAACCTTTCTATCCCAAAATTTCCCTCAGGTAGTGGTAATAAAATGCTAGGGTTTACAGAATAAACTTCTGAATTCATCGTTGTTCCAAATCTTCTTACAAATACTCAACTTTCAACTCATTCAACCTGAATTTATTTACTCTTTCTCAAAGAACGTATCGCTCAGATACCAAGTAATAACATCAAATCATTTCAGCTCACATAAACCTTTCTTTATCTTTAAAAAAAGCACATTTATAACATAAAAATTTCACATAACACACATTAGTTAACAGTCATTCCTTTCACCAAAGATCCTGAAATCGTTCTTTATGGTTGGTCTCCTTACCTTGCGTTTGACTACTGTATCAACAACATCCGATAACATACAAATTCGTCCTTGTTGCTCAGACTGCTAAGCTTTATACGCTCTTTTCAACACATAAGCCAACTTCTTATCACCATGTAATCCATACATCCCATGGTGACCTTTACTCTTTATGTGCACATAAATGTTAGCATCATCTCAAGGAATCAACTAATGGTTTGAAAAACATTTCATGCCATTGAAATTGTAATCATCAAATCAAGTTTTAACATTACAAATCTTGCTTAAACACATATAAACTTTTCATAGAAATCACTTTTTGAAACACTTTCTCATTTGAAATCATCTTTCAAAATAGTAAAGCAGAATCACAAAACTTTTAAGAAGAAAAACACTCACCACACTTTAACAAAAATCTTCCTCTTCATTCTCTTCTCGTGGAGCCTTCTCGCAGAATAAATCATCGTACTCAATATTTTTGCTTTTCTTCTTCTCACCAAAGCAAAATAGCAGCATTTTAGCTCCTTTTTTTATAAAATTTTTTTGTGCTTTTTTAATGACCAAGCCCTCTATTTATAGAGCCTTTAAACTATCTTAATCATGCTTAAACTCTTCTCAGTTTGCCAACTCCAGCTTAAAACTTTACACGTGTAAAATTAATACTAAACCTAGCCATGCTTAACTTCTTAATCATACACGTTTGAAGGGATTAAAGTCCTTTAGCAGCGGAAGAATTAAAGAATCATTACTTAATTTAATTGGGAATATTAAAATACCAGTACATTGGAAAAATTAGAACCAAAATTCTAAATAAATTCTAAGCATACTTTTTTATTTAAGAGATACAGAGAACTTACTTTTATTGATATCTCTGAATCTGCAAACCACCGAATTGGGACACCAC
>JBBPDI010000022.1:10817528-10833909 GCA_037974545.1 Cucumis variabilis
TGTGATGAGATACATGAGAGATATAATCAATAATGGGAGCATAGTAGTCACAGATTCGGTATGTTGTGTTTAAATGATGATTATTAGAATTATTTTCTACAATTCAAGTAATCAAAAAGTATTAACTTTAATATTTTTGGTTTCATATAAGATTGATACAAGGAGTTCATATGGTCAATTCGAGTTGGATGAAGTGCGCATGGAGCTTGCTGATTTTTTGGGTGGCCACATTTGATTTTATGGTGAATTAAATATATTTTGGGTTAGATAGACAAGTTTTTGTTGATACTGGATATATATAGGTGTGATATTTTGTTGCTATACTTGGATATATCTAGGTGAATTAGTTTAGTTGATATTTTTGTTGATACACCTATAATTAGGCTACACCTATAGTTAGGCTATTGTTATTAGAAAAGTTAGGCTAACTACATGTATGTATATGGTTCCAATGATATTATATATGTTAAAAATATTGTTAAAAGTTCTTTGATGGAAAAAGTTAGTTCATTCAATTGTTTAATAAGTGTGTACTTTAGCATATTTGTACATGTACTCCCTTGTATTACTTATATACATTCGACTTCAAAACAGGTGCACGAAACATTATGAAGATATTTTAAAATATATAATTTCAAAAAAAAAACTTGACTTGCAAAACGTGTCAAGAGTACTTACATTCTTGACATGCAAAAAATGTCAAGAAATCACACTTACTTGCCATTTACAAAATGTTAAGTATAACTTTACTTGACACTTAAAATCTGTCAAACAAAACCACTCTTATTCTTGACACTGGATTACTTGACGATTAAAGCGTGTCAAGTAATCTCATATACTTGACACATCTTACCTATCAAGTAAACTGGCCTTACTTGACGCTTAAAAACAGTCAAGTATACCTTCTTTATTCTTGACACTGGATTACTCGACACTTTTAAAAGCGTCAAGTAAACCTTTACTTGATAGTTTTTAAGCGTCAACTAAGACCGATTTTGTAGTAGTGTATGTTATCTAGTGATAGTTCTTAAAATGATTATATTTAACATTTTATAATAGGTTTATACAATAAATTGGATATTATTTCTTTTATATAATAAAATACCTTTACTAGCGTGTTCAATAACGTCGCAAAAGCATTGATTTAAAAAATGTAAAAAAAATTTGTAGCACACTTCAATACGTCACAAAAGATATTTGTAATGGTCCAACATTGACCCTTAGCAACAACATTATTTGTCACTAAAACGTCACCTTTATAGCAAGCATAATACGCCATTAAAAATAAATAAATAGTGACTAATAAGCTTTTAGTAATGCGTAAACGCCACTAAAAGTTTATCTTTTTGTGGCTCGTAATGGTATGTCGCTAAAATTTTTAGCTACCCGAATTTAGTGACAAGCCTAGCGACGAATTACTTTGCGTCACTAATACTCTTAGCGACGTATTTTGCATTTTAGTGATGTTTTGGGTGCGTCACTAAAAACACAATTTCTTGTAGTGATGTTGTTCCGAGGTTTGAGAACTAAAAACATTTTATTGAGTCCACGTTTTGTAAGGTCATTAGAGATACTTGAACGGATTGGCCCTGTAACTTACCATTTGACATTAACTCCATCGTTTTCTACAGTTTCTAATGTATATCATGTCTCTATGCTGAGAAAATATGTAGCAGATCCCAGCACATATAGTTGATTATGAGTCATTGCAAGTTAATGAGAACTTGAGCTATGAGGAGCAACCAGTTAAGATTTTAGCAAAAGAGGTCAAGTTGCTTAGTAATAGAAGAATTGCACTAGTTAACATTCTTTGACGAAACCAAGATGTGAAGAGGCCACATGGAAAAGAAAGACATGAGATTTCAGTATCCTGAGTTGTTTGAGGATTATAACTTTCAAGGACGAAAGTTTCTCAAAGGAGGAAAGATTGTAAGGTCCAAAAAATTTAGAAAATTTTTAAGCTTAATTATCTTGGTTTAATTTAATTATGTTGAAATTTTGGAGGTTATTTATGATTTTTGTTGAACATTATTTGATTTTGTGGAAGTTAAATATTTTTTTTAAAATATTTAATTAATTATTGAAATTTAGAAATTTGGTTTTAAAGGATCTATTTAAGTTGGATGTTATTGGGATATTTAAATTGGTGAATTTTAAGAAATTTGATTAAAGGTATATATAATTATTTTTTTAAAATAATTAATATTGATGTTAGTGGAAAATATGATTATTGCGAAAAGAATATTTATATTGTTAGAAAATTGTAAAAAATTGATTCGATGGAAAATTAATTGAAGAGAGAGAGAGTTGGTTTATTTGTTCAAAAAAAAGAAAAATATAATAATAATAATAACAAAGATAATAACGATTATAATTATTTTATTTAAATAATTAAGGACCACCTAAGCGTGCTTATCTTCTTCCTCCTTCCTTTGCAAACCCTAGCCGCCATCACACTTTCCACCGCCCATCTACGTTCGAACGTCACGCTACCGGTCACGTCTCTCTCTGTCACTTTGAAGCTGAACGTTTCGTCTCGGTCCCTGTCGTCGTCCGCTCAAAGTTGGCCGTTCCGCTCCGTCATTTTCTGTGAAGCGTTAGCGTCCTCCGTTCCGTCCTCTGTCTCCGATCAGCGTACTCCGACCATCTCTCTCCGTCTGTATTTGACTTAGGTGAAGTCAGGCAGTTACCGCGTGTGCAGTCAACGTTCAAAGACCCGAGTCGATACATCCCCTTCACGAGTCGTTTATGGTAGTCCAAGTCGTATTCAAGCCGTTTAAGCCGACTTGCTTTTGCACCCGAGCCGTGAAGCCCCTCTCCCTTGGTGTGAGCGGATTGCCTTTCTCGTAGCCAAGTTGCATATTTGGTATTTTTGAGCGGGTGAGTTTTTACGAGTGATTCGATGGGATCACTTAAGTCCAATTCTATAAGGTGTTCCTTCGGGTTCATTGAAGACCAAATGTCATCGAATACCAGATATGTTCCTTCGCGATCACTAGATAGCGTATGTTCGGGAGCACGTTAGTTATGGAGTACTTCCTTACGGGACCATAATGAGAGATTAACAGACACCTAGTTGAACTAACAGGGGTTCTTTACTGAGTATATGTTTATACTCATCATTTTCTATATTTAATTTTTTCGGTAAAGGTAGAGGAAAGCTGATGAATGATAATGAGTATATGTTTATACTCATCATTTTCTATATTTAATTTTTTCGATAAAGGTAGAGGAAAGCTGATGAATGATAAGAAGTGATGAATGATAAGAAGTGACCATGGTTCGCCATAAGAAAAAGTTTATGTTGCTTTCGCCTAGTATTATTTTTTTTTTGGCATTTTATTTAAATTTATCAAACTTATGTTTTACTTTTATGTCATTTTCTTTACATGTTTAAATAGGGACCGAACTAGCATTTTATCTATAGACTTTGTTTACGATTTATAAATGAGTATTTGAAATTTTTCATTGAAAATTTAGTGTCTTTTTTTATATTTTTATAAAAAAATATTTATTTATTTTATACGAAAATCATTATTTTTTTTTAGTAATAATGACTTCAGCTTAGTATAAAAAGTTGAATTGTTACCTTGACTATGGAAAAGATTCAAAAGATGCGAGAGTTAAAAAAATCAGATTTATGTCCACCTTTAGTGTCTTGTCTATCTCTTTATTTCATGTCCTCCCATTTGAATGTTCATGTATGAAGTCCAAGGCTTGAGGCTAAATTTATACTATATAGGTGAAAGATTGTGTTTTCAATTTCATTGAGCCTATATTTTGAAAGACTACTGCGTTCTCAATTTCATCAACCTATAATTTTGGTATAAATAGTGTTTTGAAGACAACTTGGACTTGACAAGTTGAAGTAATTTAAGTTGGATTGGAATGAATTTTCATTATAAAGTTCAACCTTTATACTAATTAGAATGCATGAAAGTTTCTCTGAAAGTCGTTATAAACAAATATTCATTTCTGCTTGATCTTTGATATATTTCTATACAAAATTTGGTTAACTTTCTTGAGATCATTAACAAAGTTTATGGAGGTTACATTATTATGATTTATTATTGTTCTAGGATTCACTTTAAATTAGAAAAGTTGTCATTCTCAATTAAGTACTCTTTTTCAAGGAAGGTCTAACAAAGAAGTAAAAATAGTAGAGTAAGTAACCATTACCATTGTTACGTTATTTATTCCAATTAAGCTTCAAAGTACACAGTACATATGATAAAATATACAGCTAGAGATAAGGAGATATTTAAATCTTATTTCAATAGCCAAACCAAGTTGCGATGGTTTTTAACTTCAGTTGTTGCAAAGGTAGTCATCAAGGCCTTTGGCAACTTTAGTTACACATAGGAGATAGTGATGTGGTGAAGCCACATCCTCATTTGCCTTCACAAAATCTAGAGACCAATTAACTGTTCCTCCATTGTTACCATTCTCAAGAACTTGAAATTTTAATTTCAACACTTCAAAATCTCTTAATGGATCTCCTTCAAGGCACTCAAAAGTTATTGATTTGTTAGCATCATCAATAGCTAGCCTCTCTTTCACCTCTTCTGGTTTTCCTAAGTAATTTCATCCAAAACAAGAAAAAAAAAATGAGAGTAAGAATTGTTGCTAAGTAAATCCCAGGAGCTCGCAACATACAATAAAGGTGTTAGGTGTATATGTACAACTGACATATAAAACCCGACGCATCAATTGCATTTATATAAATGCGAGGAAGAATATGATGTTGAGGAGGTTCGTAACAAACCTAGAACCTTTTAGAGCCTATCTTAGTAATAGTGTTTTTTAAATAACTTTTTGAAATAATAAATAAGGAATATTAATTTCTCAAACGTAATTGGTAGGTAAGGAAAAGTCGAAATGCTAAAATAGAACATTTAAAAAGTAGAACGAACCAAAATCGAAAAAAGTTGAAATGATGGTTGATACAGATCCTCACCTGCGTTATATTTTAAGTGGATGATGCTGCCATGAGAAAAACCATTCCCTTCTACAACCTTACAACTCTGGTAAATTTCAGGGAACATTTGAACAAAGACATAATCCATTTTGTTCTTGAAAAACTGATAGAACTTGTGAGCAGAACACTTGATATTCACTTGCTCCGAGATCTTACATATCTGAGCCATTTTGAAGATTCTATCTAATGTGTAGCTTCAAATCTGCTCATAATTCAAGGTGTCCATAGAAGGACCGTTTTATAGCTAAATAAAGCTAAAAATGGGTGCATCTTGATGTGACTTTTTATTCCTTTTGTTGGTTACAATTCATTATAATTTTCAAGTGAGAAAATTAATGAAATATTCTGTTGTACAACTTTAAATCATTTACAGTCCAAAGCTTTGCATGGACATTGAGGAATTTTTATGTTCTTTAAGAATTAAGGAGCAATTTGTGATTGAATTGATGATTATGTACTTTGTGAGTTATAATACAATAGTGTATATGTTATAATAGTTGTGCTTTGGGTGAAAACTATCGATAGAATTTAGGTTAGGATAATTTTTATTTGAGATGTTGATTAATTTATTATGTGTTACAGTAGCCTATATTATGAGATATAGAGTACTAGGACAATCATTTTTCAAATTTTTTCATTGTCCACTTTATTCTCAACAAACTTTTTTCTACGCGAATTCTTTTTTCTTTTATTTGCTAACTATCAATATTGAATTCTCTTGAAAAGTATGCTCTTCGAAAAAAGTTTGTCAGGAACCTGATCAATAAAATCTAATGTTTTTCCTTTCCATACATCAAGATTTGTTCATTGTGTTCATAAGAAGGGAGAATGTGATCACCAGATGAGTTGGAGTTCCTTATCTTCATTTTCTATCTTCACTTCTAATCACCTCTAGCTCAGGGACAAGCCATTGGGAATAGACAAATGATCTGAGCATTTTGATACCTTCCACTGTTCACAAAGCGTAAAATTGCTTCTTCCAATTAATATAATCGATTTGAGATCCTCTTTACTTGATACATTAGTTCAAGCTTGTTTAAAAGCATTTTGGTTGTCCTTTATGTACATTTGCAAGAACATTCTCAACCAAATTTAGCCTTATTGAACTTCCAGCTTTCAAATTAATTCATCTCCTCCGGATCTTTATTATTGCTCATGTTGGACATCTTAATAACCTTTTTTTTTGGTCTATCACTGGATAATGCTTGACAAAAAATCACCATTTAACTCTTTAGACGTACCACTATTTGGTCTTCCCTTCAAGGTATTGTGTAACCCAACTTGTATCACACATCCTTGACTTGCACTTCGTTACAAGTTGAAGTTGATGCTTTCATCAAACCTTCTTCATATCAAACTTTACTAAACTCATTATTAAAGCTTGACTATGTGCTTCTTTCTCCTAGCAAAAAAAATAGATAGAGAACAACCTACACTAATTCACAATTCTGTAATCAGTTTTAAGAATTCTTTTATGATTATTATAATCATAGAGCATACTTCGAACCTCAAGAAACTACGAGCCAAACGCTCAAATACCATTGTTTGGAAAAAAGCTCACTCACACCATAGAAAAAAAAAACACATAAAAATTAAAAGAAAACAATAAAAATTGTGAACATAAGAGTTTACATAGAAAATTTCCAACTTGAAAGAAACCATGGATCAAAATAATTTACTATATGAAAATTGATACAAATCACACAAATAATTTTCTCTTAACCACAATTATAACAGCATCTCTCTCAAAGACTTTGATTATTACACCTTTTTCCCACTTTCAAACTAGAAAATATAAGAAGACTTTAATTATAATTAACAATTATCTTAAAATGTACTCAAAATCCTCACTAGAACATTTGAAAACCAAAGACATACACTAGCAGTTTTATAGTTCCTTTTCTAGAGCCCATGACTTTTCTATACTTTCTGAAGTCCGACAACATTACTTCTAATATTTTGTCAAAAACCAATCATTTATTGTTACTCAATTTAAACCCAACCAAAACCATATGAACAATTAATAATATGTCAGGATAAAATATGAAATCTCGCAAAGGTTCACACAAAAACATTAATAAAGACTTTTACTCATAATTGGATTGATCACACACTCTCTACCTAATTGGTCTACAAATTGAGATTAAGGATTTAATTGTGAGACCCAATATTCATTATACTAACAAAATGTTGGCAATGACCAACAAACGTAACTAAATGGGCCTCATTTATCCGATTGACATTAATTCAATATGTTTACAAGTAAGTTAGCATAGACTAAGTGTTTGGCCCCGAGGTTTTAGGAGGAACATTTTAGCTCCGTAGTGATTGAAAAATGTTTCTAAGTAGTCTCGATAAAATAAATTAATTTGACCATCCGGTGAGAGTTAGAGTTGTCTTTACTTTGAGGTGATTGCCAAATGATCGTGGGAGTTGGCCGACAAAGATTGACCTGTTTAGGACTCCGCCAAAGCCATGTACGTTGTCATATAGGACTCCTCAAGTCTACATCAAACCATTATTAAGACATTTTATATTTAGACCACCAAGCTTTTTCATAACTGATATTCACACCAAACTCTTCACCCATATGTTGGGTGATGTATTTTGGCCTATACATCCTGTTAACATTCATGAACTTGGACTTGATTAAATGTCCCTACATTGCTTCTTGTCTGTCTGTGATAATTGTCGTCTATTATGTTGAGAGTGGGTATGGACATTTATATGCCTCGAAAAATTAAATAGAGTAAAATGCTCTCCTAACCTTCGGAGCCCTAGTTTATGTAGGGGTTGTCACGTGTATGGACACCAAGAAGCCATCTATTTACATGTGGTAGTAGGTACTTTCTCCATTTTGTGTTTTACTTTTCTTTTTGCTTTATTTTTTGCGTGTAGAACTGATTACAGAAGATTGAGAAATCCTCTCCAAGACTTTCTTCTTCTTTCTTTCTGTTCTGTACTTTTCTGAGTTTTGTTTTTTTGGATTTTTCTTTAGAATATGGTGAGATGAAAAGAAGATGAAGAGCGGAAGAAGAAGAAGATGAACACACAGTGTTTTAAAGTGGTCTGGCAAATGCCTACGTCCACTGTGCTTTGGGAGCAAGGTATTATTTCTGTTCAATTTCGTTGTGTATGAAATATCAAAGTGATACAATGTATTTATAAGCTTCCCTATGTCTCTTAGTTAAAACTCTAGTTAAATCAAAAGTTAAAATTAATAAATTTAGCTATGTGTCTTTTACAAAAAGAGATAACTATTTTAGTAAAAGTTTTTCACAGTCTATTTTTGTCTCGTTTCTAGACCAACACCTCCTCTACATAGAGGAAGATAGACCCTCGTGTTCAAAATTTTATGAGTCAACGTAGAAAAACCATCATCATCTAGGTTAGGTAGGACTAAATTATTGTTTAACGAGGTTAGTAATTATACATGTCCACAAAACTCATGGTTAATTATATTAGGTTGGAAGGAGGGCGTGGTGGTGGTGGGGTAGTGGCCGGAGCAGATGATTCTATGTTTTTCCGCTAAGATGTATGGAATGTTTGGTTAGAATGAGCAATTAGGGTATTAATATAGTGCATAAAAAAGTTTGGGAGACATTTAATAAATAGGTAGAGGGCTTACATGCATCATGTCCATTTAAAAGAAACTTGAATACTTGGGAACTCTATATCAAATACATAGGTACTCTAGATCGATCCAAAACTGTATCGACATATTATAAATTATAAAAAACTGTATCAACATATTATAAATTATAAAAAGGTAGTGATGGTTGGAGTCAATAGCGCTTAGCTTTTACAACTCTATAAGAAAATCCTTATATCCATTAATAATTTCACATCTTACACTTCCAATGCCTCGAGATTACCTCTATGTAATATTGTTCTTCTGATCACTATACAAATAAAAGTAAAATCCAACCATAAACAAACTTGAGGGAAGTGAATTCATGTAAGGAAAAAAAAAACATCAAAGTCAATTACTAGTACATGAAATCAAGATGGGACCATGAAGAAAAAGGAAACTTGAATGAAAAAATTTGTAAAATTTCCCATAAGGGTTGCCCACGGTGTAGCTAACATTACTAGAAATAGGTCTTGCATGCTTACCCAATATTTCTCAGAAAGCATTTACTTTTGTCAACCTTACTTGAAATCTTAGTAACAGTACTTATTTTATCATAAGCTTAATTTGAATCTGGTTAAAAAAACGTTCGAAAACCTTCTAGAACAAATGTTAAAAACAACCGCCAAATCTCAACAATGTTTTTCTTTACATTTTTTTTCTTACAAATAACAACAAATTAACCACAAATCTTGATTCCAAACTTTGTAAAAATGTGGGGACAACAAAAACAAAAACATATTGGTATTTCAAACGCAACCCAAAAAAGAAAACAAAACAAATTCCCTCAAAATGGGACCCTCAAATGAACCTTTTAAAGAATTTATTACTCAAGTTGGGTTTGAAAATTATTATTAGGTAATGATAAAATGGAAGACACCTAAATGAGGAACAAAATAAGCTTTTTACTATGTGAGACCCTGGAATTAAGAGTTGAAAAAGTAAGAGAGTTGTTGGAAAAACTAGATTTTTTGGATTAAAAATAACAATTTTCCCATTATTTTGTAGATTCTCTAGAATCCGAAATCTCTTTTCCCTTACTAAAGTGGAAAAGAAAACCATTCTGCATTGGTAAAAAGTCGAACTTAGCACATCAGGATAAAGTGTAAGAGAACTTGGCAACTTTGTTCATGAAAACCAAAATAGATGGGAACTTAAGAAGATGCAATAAAAAAAAAAAAAAATCTGTGGTCACCTAAATTAAAATAAAGCTGCTGCCTTTATTTTATTGAGAAACAAAATGTAAATTATAGATTGATGTGTTTGGGTACACATATGATAACACGCAAGTCTTCGGCAAATGTGTATTATTGTATTTCTTGATATTTTGCTAAGAATTCAAATATTTTGTACCTCTCATTTCTGTTTGATAATTAGTCTTGAATGAGAGAAGATGGAGATGCTAAAAATGTATTGTTCACCTACTGAATATCGCAAATGCACCTACTAAACCCAATGTTTTCCTTTAACAAATATATGAATGTGTCATCAAAATTTAGAGTGAAGATGCTAATAAATATCAAAAAGTGTGTTTGAAAACATCAACAAAACAATATAAGTTTTCAGCGACTAAATTTAAGATTTTATTGTTTTTTTAACTTCAAAATACATTAAGCGAAAATTACACGTTAATTTGAAAGTATAAGATTAAAATTAGACCAATTTCTTCCTTACTTCGTATTCTTTCTTTTATACTAATGAAGCGGAAATAATGATGGTGCTAATAGAGTGTCCACTTAATTGAGGTAAAGTTTAAATTAAATTGTCTTGGTTTATTAAATTATGTTGAGATTGGTTGAGTGTTATATTATTGGTGAAATTGGTTTGAATTATATTTGTGTTTTAAGTAGGTTATGGAAGATTTATAATAATTATATTTATTGAAAAAAATGTAATTATTAAGTGTTGTTCGGGAAAGATAAAAAAAATTTGATTTGATGGTTGATTAATGAAGAGAGAGAGGAGGAAATTGGAATGGGAAGAAAGAAAAAGTGAGTTAATAGAAAAATAAATAATAATAATGATGTTATTAATATTATTATTATTATGAAGAATCTTTCGGTTTGCGTGCAATTCATCTTTCTTCCTCCCTTTATCACGCAAACCCTAGCCGCACGTCGCCACCCTCCTCCGGTCATCTTCTCCATTTGTTTTCTTCGTTAGTCGCTTGCTCAGATGAAGACGAGGACTATCGCCCAGTCGAGAACAATCGTTCACGCTGCAACGTTTACACTAGGTTGCTCGAAGTTGAACCCGTCCCGCTTCATTCGTTCCATTTATGAGTCGCTCGTCTCGTCCTTGTCCACGCTGCATTCTATACCATCACAAGTCGTTGGCTGCTGCAACTCATCAGATCCGAGCATCTCCCTTCGTGCACAATCAGGCCACGTGCAGATTGTCAGCTTCAGTTCGTCGCGTGAGTTCTTCGCCTGAGCCACTCTTCCTTTGCAAGCCACATGTCCAAGTCGAGCTCTTCTCTCATTCATGCCTTAGTCCGAGCCGTGTTCGTCCTCTAAGCCGACCTTTCTTTCTTTAGTTGTTTCCAAGCCGCTTCCTTGCAGTCAGCCAAGTTGAGCAGGTTTCTTACTGTTGGTAAGCTTCTTTTATGGGTTTAGGTATACCCATCAAATATTAAGTTTTGGTTTGAGATAAATTCATATAAATTTGTTTAAGTTTAATTAAATTTTACCTTGAAGGTTGAGTTGGCAATTTGTTGGAGGACTTTAGCAGTACATTTTTTCCACTCAAGGTTGTGTTGGATTCAACCTTAATCTTAGGGTAAGTTTAGTTGCCAAATTAAATAGTAGGTTGATAGTTGACTAAATTATTAATTTTAATCTTGTTTATGTATAGGACTAAGTATTCGAAGGATTTGACTGTCAACCAAGGAGTTAATAACTTAGCAAATCTCCAAGTAAGAGATTCTCTCATTAGATTCCCATATTGAAAGCTGCATGTATGTTCCTTATTATGCAGTAAAGTAGTAACATGCGTAATATGATTATTAGAGGTAACCATGTGTATAACTAGATACGTTTTGACCAAGCTACTTATTGAATGAGACATGATATGATTAGATGTGCTGTGATTGAATTATTTGTGACTGAGCTATGATATTCATGATATGGTATATGTATATAGACTATGATGTTCTGTTAGATTTACTGTTAGAGTCGTACCTTATGGGTGTCCCTTCGGACCACCACCTATATATGCCTGTGTGGCTAGTTTTATATGTAATTCGATGAGATTACTTACAGCCCGACCCTCCTTGAGGGTGTTCACTTCAGGGTCACTGAGAGCTCAAATGTGTCCCTAGGGGATCATTGGATAGCGTGCATTTGGGAGCACAATAGTTAGATGGTACTTCTTACATAACTCTAACAAAAACTTAACAAACACATAGCGGGGCTAATCGTAAGTCCCTTACTGAGTATAAATTTATACTCATTCTTTTAAATGTTTAATTTTTTAGGCAAAGGTAAAGAAAACGGGAAGTTGGCGAATGACAAGAAGTGACCGTGAACGTCCATAGGGGGACAATTTAGGTTTCATTTTCGCATTTATGTTTTCAGTAATAAGTTTGTAGAAATTTATTTTAGAACTCATGTTTAATTTTGGTATTTCTTTTATTTTATATTTTATTAAATTTTATACGACCTAAACTAGTATTTTATTTAATTATTTATTTATTTTTTATACTTTACTATAAATTGTAAATGAATATTTGGAAAGTTTTCTTTAAATTTAGTATTTTCTCTTATTTTAAATTAGAAAGTTTATATTTATTTAAATGTTAATGACCTCAGCTTAGTAGAAAAGTTTGGGTCATATTTTATGTAGTTCATTATAGTATTATTTAAGTATATGAATGATGTACTTAGTATATCATTATCAAGTATATCAACAATATATTGTTAAAGCATATCAGTAAAGTGAATCATTATCAAGTATATGAATCAAATTTACAAGTGTATATCAATAGTATGTCAAGTGTATAAGTAGGACTTCAAGCATATCAAGTGTGTATTTAATCAATTAAATGTATAAATGAAGATCACTAAGTGTATCTGTAGTGCGTCAGGTGTATCAAACATATCAAGTACATCAAACATATCAAATTTGTTGAGTATACCAATGAAGCATAACAAGTTTATTAGCAGTGTATCAAACTTATAATTGAAGCCTTTAAGTGTATCAAACTAATCAAGTGTATCAAGAACAATCAAGTGTAACGAGAAGTACTATAATGTGTATCAAAATGTTTCATGTGTGTATCAAAAGATATCAAGTGTATCAAAGAGTATCAGATGCATAGAGTATATTTATCAAATATTTCAAGTGTATCAAGAAGTATCAGGTGTATCAAGGGGTATTAGGTGTATAAGATGTATATAAGGTGTATCAAACATTTATTAGTAACGAGGGAATTTGTAACACTTTACCTCTTGATGTATGGGTTGGGCTTTGTTTTTGCAATTTGTCGCAAATAATAAAGTATATGTGCTATGAACTTAATTATTATAACTTGTTTTGTCATTTTTACAAGTGCTCCTAGATATTTTTTGATAATTTTTCAATCGATTTTACCTCTTCATAGGCTGAAACTCACTTTTCTCAGATACAGCGTATTTGTGTAAAGTAAAATAATGAAATATAACACAGAATTACGAATACAGTGTATTTGCATATCATTCAGTTTTATAAAAATATTTAATAAATATTTATTTTCGGGATTGATCTCATTTAACCAACATCTCCTAATTTATGCCTTCAACTTATACCAAATTTTCAAATTTGTAGGCTTCAAATCAAATGATTAACAATTTATTTTTATTCATATATATAATAATAATAGCTATTTAATTCATACTCGTTTTGCTATCCATAAAATGATTGATAATATAATTCCTTCATTGTACGTTTCATAAGCATTGGTTAATTCTTAGTAACATTTTATTATATCATACAAATACAGAATTTTTCATATAATGATTGATAATATAATTTATTCATTGTACGTTTCCTCAGGTTTTGTTAATTCTTAGCAACATTTTATTATATCATACAAATACACAATTTTTCATATTTATCCTTCATTGTTTTCAAGTTATATATATAATAATAAATATTTATTTTATCATTTTATTTTAAAAATTTAGTTGGAAGATCTTCAAAATTTGGATTTGAAATTGTATCCTTCCCTAAAATTATGCATTTGATATAATAACAACTTTATATTAACATTGTATCCTCCCTATAATTATGCATTTAACAATTATTTCCTACATTATATCAATATCATTTGATATAATAACAACTTCATATTAAGATTGTATTTCTCCATATAATTATGCATTTAACGATCCTTCCATAAAGTGGTTCATTTAACATAATAATAAATTGAAATTAAAACTTCCATAGAATGGTTCATTTAAGGATCCTTCCATAAAATGATTTTATTTGTTATTTCCCCCTATAATTATGATGCACGGAAAGTTTTTCTTCCATAAAAGGAAATAACGATTTCCTAAATAATATCATTAAATCATAATCACGGTCGTTTCACTGACCAAACTTTATAATAACCAACAGAATTAAGATTTTTCAAACATAGTTTATGTCAAGTATGAATGATGTTATAAACAACAAATTTGGGACACATAAAAAGGTCAAAAAATTTGGTAATCAATATATAGTATCATTCGTCTAAGTATAGGATAATCTATCTGTTCCAAATATAGTGTAATTGAATAGCTTAAAAAATGAGACATGATATTGAAAATAGCACGAAAACAGTCTATTTTGCGAATAACATTCTAATTTGGTAAATATTAACTAAATTTGCTATTTTGTTGCTATACAAGATTGCAACAACCTCCCCTATAATAATGGTAAATACATATACAAGATTTTCAAATTTGTTATATTTTAATTAATTTATTAACAATTTATTAAATAATACATAATATATATTTTTAATAATAATTTAAATTTAAATTTTAATATATATTTTTAATAAAAATTTGAATTTAAATTTCAATATATATTATTAATAAAAATTTGAATTTAAATTTTAATAAAAATTTGAATTTAAATTTTAGAATTTAATTGTGCCTCAATGACATTTTTACAATTATTTGAATTTTCTTTCTTTTAGGTTTTATTAGATAAAAGAAAAGAAGGAGATTGAGAGAGGGGGGTAGCCGACAAGAGAAACACAGTGAGAGAAGAATTGAAGAAGAATTCCATTATGTCCCCATTTGTTTCCGTCAAATGTTGTGACGAATTCTTTAATGAATTGAAGAATAAGCGGACGATTCTTGTCGAATATCATCACTGATTTGTTCAATCTGAGAAAGTTTGAGATATTTTGACCCAAAGAAATTTCATCGAGTTTCATGATTTCTTGTTGGAGCTAAATGAACCATGACTCTCTTTCGTGTTTTTGAAAATTGAATCAAAATTCTATGAAATTACCAAAAAGGAGAAGATGAATAGGTGAAGCTTCCCATTAATGACAACTTTTCTAATCTTTATATTTTTGGAGGAATTTTTATGTAGCATATATTATTTCAATTACAGTGTATTTTGGGTTTAGGTGAATAATTGTATTTTTTATATTGAATAGGGGCATTTGAGAGATTGTTTCATTTTATGTATTTTTCTAATTTCTATGTTTTGCTATTCTAACAATTTAAAATTATTTTTTGCTATTTTTTCAAAGTAAAACTCATAATTTCATATTCTTCTTGACAGCTCAATTTATTTCTTGAAAGAGCCCAACTTCAAAAGTCAACCTTCTAAAAGAGTTTAAAGATCATATTTATAAGTAGTTTTCATGCAAATTTGCGTCACTAAAGCCCAACAACTCAAAGTCTACTTTCTTTAGTGGACTTTTTGTCTTCATCAAAAGAAAACACCTAGCCCACTAGAGTTAGTGAGATTATCAACAAAATGTTGGATATTTCCACTAACTTTAGTTAAAGGGCAAAATGGTCATTTGGTCAAAAGTCAAAGTTTGACTTTTTACCATTTTGTACATCTTATCTAATTTTTACTTTTTGAGTATGAATCCACATTCATTTTCTCAAAATTTAAATCATATTTGAATATATTGCATGTCAAAGTTTGACTTTTCAAAGACAAAAGGTCAACATTTTGACCTTTTATAACTTTGGTTATTTCCATCATTTTCGAGCTTTCGAGTATGAATTCGCATTTATATATTTAATATCTAAATCTCATTCAAACATAAAGCTCTATCTCTAATCTGAAATCCAACGACTATATCACATATACTTGTCAGTTTCTCTCTCCTCTCCTAAATCAAACAAATCAACTCATTTCATCATACTATTCTAAGCTTATTCCATATGAGCTACCAGGGGAACCTAATGGACCTATAGATCATGAGCTCTAATGATTCGAGATTAGCTAATTAAACTCTTTAAGACCGAACTAATAAACATTTGTTAACTAACGGATCATTCTATCAAAGTCCTATAGTTGCATTCTCCTCACTATAGATATATTTGTGTGCATTTGATATAACTATGATCAGTAAGTTAATCATTCACAGTTCATAACCTTGACTGGATCAAAATATCATTTTACCCCCGAAACTAGATCTTACTCCTTAAGTCCCATTGATCCACTATTGAACAATTGGTTTAAGGTCCAACCTAGAAACTGAATCCCTCTCAGACCAATGAGAGAGTGGGGCCCCTTGTTCAAGACTTGGATTCAGTGCTTAAGAGAACAACCTATCT
>JBBPDI010000022.1:10838056-10856804 GCA_037974545.1 Cucumis variabilis
CATACAAAGAACCATCAATATATCACAGAAACCATCAAAGAAAAGAATTTCAATAAGCAAAGCAGTGAAGGAATTTGTATCAATTTCATCATCAAATGGGAAAAAAATGAGATACACAAAACTGGTAAAATCTTTGTTGGCTAAAAGGTACATCAATATTCACTTGGAACCTTTAAAATTAGCTTGATGTAACATAGACCAATACAAAAGAAATAAGAAAAAAAAGCAATGTCACAACCACATATTACTATATTACTATACAAATACAAACAATAGAAATAATGAAACTTTGATTGAATACCTTCATATTGTGGGTAAAATGAAAGCATTTGAAGAGAAATGAAAAGATAATGGAAGTGAAAATGAAAACTTTGGCTGAATACCAATGTTTTGTGTACTTTGCCCTTCTCCTTCCCTATACCTCTAAATCAATTCATCTTATGGAGTTAATACGAGTTTTTAAAGGACTTGACAGCGGCTCAAACGCTTCTAAAACTCAAATCTAGTGTCGAAAAGTAATAGATAATGTTAAACTCAAGTTTAAAAATAACGGGTATTCAAAATCGTCTAACAAAACAACCCCAAAACATAAAAATCTTACTCTAGAAGTTGAATCTGAATGAAGAATAGAGACATACCACGATGGGCTTGATCTCCAGCGAGCTACCGCACATGGTGGATGGGATTCACTGGCGAGTTCAGCGGTGCAAGAATTGTTGGGTGGTGATGTCGACTGAAGGAGAGAAAGATGGGGATTTTGGACGTGTCGTCGATGAAAAGTCGCATCGTTCTCGATATACATGAGAGAGGGAGAGAGATAGTTAGCAGAAGGGAGGAAAAATCGAGAAGGAGGGGTGGCGCATGGTTCTTTCACGAAGAAGAAGAGAAGAAGAAGAAGAAGAAGAAAAGAAGAAGGAGAAGAAGAAGAAGAAGAAGAAGAAGAGAAGAAGAAGAGGAGGTGGAGGTAGAGAAAGGGTTTGGAGATATTTTATAAGTTTTATTTTAATAAATAAACTATTTAATGTTTTTAGAATTAGGAAAAAATCTGATTTTAATAAACTTTTGATTTAAAATTAATTTTATTTTAATAAATTAAATAAATTATTTTTGTATCTTTTATGACACCAAATAACTATCGCGAAAAGTGAAATCCGAAATTTTTTGTCTTTTTCGCCAAAAACGCAGATTTTTAGCTTTTGTGACAGTTTTTTTCCTCCCTTCAATTTTGGGATGTACACAATTGTTGTAATAGATACTTTTTGTTGTAGTGATCTAATAAATTCTTGATGTTTTTAAAACGTCAAGAATTTTTATAATTTTGACTTTCTTGACATTTTTTAAACATCATGTGATATATATTTTTTCTTGACGTTTTAAAAACGTTAAGTAATATCTATTAAACTTTTTACGTTTTTCAAATATTAAGAATT
This sequence comes from Cucumis variabilis, assembly GCA_037974545.1. Taxonomy (NCBI): domain Eukaryota; kingdom Viridiplantae; phylum Streptophyta; class Magnoliopsida; order Cucurbitales; family Cucurbitaceae; genus Cucumis; species Cucumis variabilis. Next base: position 10,839,487 of record JBBPDI010000022.1, read on the forward strand.
TTTATAATTCTAACTTTCTTGACATTTTTAAAACGTCAAGGAAAAGTATCTATTAAATTCTTGACGTTATAAAACGTCAAGAATTTTTTTGAAAAGGCAAGGGACGTTTTCTAAATTTCTTGACATTTTTTAAACGTCAAGAAATTTTATTAAAAGTTCGAAAAAATGCGGTGGTAGAATTAACAATATAAAAATTTAAATATTTTAACCAAAATTAAAAATATAAATAAATAATATTTTTAAAAAATTAAATAATTATTATACACCAATCAAACAGTTGTATCCCTTTATTAAAAAATTAAAAAATTAAAACGCGTGGTATCCTTAGCTTCTTGACGAAAACGAAAATGCATACATAGTAACTTTAGATGCTTCATTCTGATACGAGGACCGACAACCATAATCCCTTCACGCTTCAAATTTGGGTTTAGGAAGACAATAAAGGGATTTACATGAGAATAGATTTCAAGAGGAAATTGCATAAGTGATGGTGATTCTTAAACGAAAGTATATATATTTGAGTCAACATAGTCTTGAAAGTCCGAAACTTTCTTGATGCAGACATAAGTATAGAATGTCTGACATTAGAGTATAACTCAAACGACATCTACACTATAAAAAAGAAAGCATATTTGGACTTAGGGTGTAAATCAAAGTACATAGTACGAAAAATGTAATTATAGAACCATACTGATATACAATCATAGATTTTATCTTTCAGCTCATTTGAAACTTTTTTCCAAGATTTGTACGTCACAGGAATCTATTGTTGAACACACACACCAACGTAACTTTGCATTTTCTTAGAAGTGACTCCAATAGGTTGCTAGTGTTCATTAAATTGAATGGGCAACCATTGACCAGAAGTTCTTACTGATGCCAACTCAGACATAGTATAGTTGGGCCATGTGGAACAAAGGATCTGTTTAAAAACATACATACATTAGTAAGCAAAATAATGATATAATATAAGCAAAGTAATTACAAACTCTAAACATAAATACATTATAAAGCAAAGTAATGACATATCCTAATAAAGCATTTATCACAATCATTACTTATCTACCCATCTATCTTCACAATCATGTCTAATATATGTTGAAGTTGTATCATCAATCTCTTTAGGTGTATAAACATTGGACATCCTTTGAATGACTCCATAACCACACTCTAGAAGTATATCTTCTATTTCATCTTCAAAGAAATCTTCTTCAGTAGTTCTTTGTGGAGATGTTAAAACCACTGAGCATTCAGGATTTGAAGAATCTTTGACATAGAATACTTGTTTTGCTTGGAAAGCTAAAATAAATGGGTCTGATTTATGCCCAATACGTTTGAGATCTACAATGGTAAACCTAAGTTGACTCTATGTCTATTATCAACTCAATCACACTTAAATAAAATAAAAGATAATTGATGGTATTCAATCTCCTATATCTCTTGCATTAGGCCATAAAATAAGGTTATATCTGGCATGACAGGGTTTTTGTCTTTAGAACTAGACACTTGCATCGTAGTGGCTATTATACTAACTCCAATATTTTGAACTCTCCTAATATCATCACCATTGTTTATGTGATAGTAATAACCATTAATCATGTAACCAAGATAAGTGGCCATATCTGGAGAAGGTCTGTGAGCTATCCATCTTAAAGAAGGTATGATGGACTTTTTCGAAACCTTGAGAGCAAGTGCAACCTACAAAATATATTGGATCTAGTTAGTTAGATCCAAAAGAAACATGAAAGAGTATGATTCTAGTGATTACCTGTGTGGACAACTATCGACTGAATGTGCGATTATGCTCTTCTTGAATCAATTTTTACTTTTAGCTTTACCATAGTTAAGCTTACGGAAACTATCCATATATTGTTTGTCATAAATTACAAAGTTATTAGATAATTACACAACCAACTTATATAATATGAAAATAAATAAGGTTTAGCATGTACTCGATGTATGGTAGAACATCATTTACATTTTGAATAACATAAAGATGAGCTTGATCTAACTGCTCCTTACTCGATCTGATAAAAGAAGAAGCTGATAATGCTCTATCCACGTTTGAATCTATTTATATTACAGATGAGTTGAGTCCAATAAAACTAACTTCAGCCATAAATTCAAAACAAAACTCTTTAGCCTTTTCAACAAAATATTTTTCTACCATACATCATTTTGGTGGATTTATGTTTCGCACATAAGTTTTTAGAACTTTCATATATCGTTCAAAAGGATACATCCTGTGAAACTCCAAAATTTCTTAAACTTTTGGAAATTATTAAGTTGGTCAAGGATAAGAGAAAATGAAATTTATAGAAAAGAATAATAAGATACTTGGAAAAGATTAAAAATTAAGGCATGGGTCTGAGAAAAAGAAAAAAATTAGCAAAATTTGACTAGGTTTCAAGAAGAGGCACATTAGGCATTTGGAGGTTATGTGGGCACCAAAAGGAGATCAAATAACCTCTAAATGAGGTTGGTTGGACGAGATTTGAAAACCTTTAAGAATAGGCGTTTAGACATGGACTAGGCGGACAACACTATGTTATATAACCTCTAAAGGTAATGCTTAGGAATTTGGATGGCTAGGTGAAAGGACATTGGAGGTTAGCTAGGCATTTCAGGCTTGTTGTTGGGTGGCAAGACAAGACAAAGAAAGCTACGCGTGAAGAGGTTAGCTAGGCGGCCAAAAGCTATGTGTTGAGAGGTTTGTCCACACGAGGAAGGCTTGACTAGGTGTTTAGAGGTTAGCATGCAATGAACTAGGCAACCAAGCTAGGTGTTAAGATGTTATGTGGTCAAGATCATGCCACAAAGCCATGAAGGTTAACCATGCATTTAAGATATCAACGTGGCATGATTAGGACATTTTGTTTAAAAGTAATCTAGGTGTCCTAATTATGTTAACATACAATTTTGCAGTCAAGGAGGATGTGGGGGATTTGATGAGGTATAATCACATGCTTAAGAGGTGAGTCTAATCAAAATTAAGTGTCAACTTAATCACCTAATCTCATGCAAGGACTTCTATAAATAGACAACTTCACTTAAGAGTTTCTCACAACTCAGTCGTGCAAAATCATTCAAATTTGTCTTAAACATTAAAAAATCGAGTCTAGTTTTTAAGAGAAGGCCACTTTTCAATTTTGATTCAAGAAGGTTGGCAATGGGATGAAGATTAGGCTAAAAGGCTATTTTCCAGAAGATTTTGAGCAAGGTACATTTTCAGAGAGCTATAGAACTCATTTCTTGGAATTTTTCTTCACAATTTTGGAGTAAGAAAGCTAAGATAATTTAGAGAAACTTTGTAGAAGGAAGTTTTATCAAAAGTGTTATGAAGTTTTAGTTATGAATTTTTAAAGTTGGGTTATAATTCTGAACGAAAACAGTGTTCTGGGTGGTGCCTGAAACGCTTGCATGTTTAGACGAGATGGACGCGGTTTTATTTCGAGAGATTATTATTTTTTTGGGTGGTTCCTGAAACGCTTTCATGTTTAAACGATGTCAAGATGAGAGAGATAAAGGAAAAGAGGATGGAGTGGGTGCCAGTAGGTTAAAAAAATAACAAACCCTAAACTTAACTTATATATATTTTTAATAATAAAATAATTTTACAAAAATAAAAAATAAAAGATAGCTTTAATGTCAATTTTAAACCGACAATAATCATTCCTCTTTGATATAGGTTTAAAATAATATTAAACATCTGCCTTTTGAAAAACGACATTAAAGTTCATTTTTCATTTTTTTCACCTGACATTAAAGACCAGATTTCTTCTAGTGTTGCTCCATGCCCGAATATTCTATGAGACCTATTGTATACATGTGGTTAACTCCGTGTTGATGGTAAGGTTGACGAGCCTATAGTTTATGGGCCATCATGAAGGACATATTTTTATAACTTAAAGAAGAGGTTTAGCTACCCAACGAATGTTTCGTCTTCGGAAGAAGGGTAAATACTGTCGTGGCTATGGAAGACTGTGTCTTCAAAAAGCTATGCAAATGTTTCAAGTTTCATGTTATGATCGGTTACTGATAAATGTACTTAAGCTTCATTTTTCTATTAAAATTTTTATGAAAACCTGTTTTATAAAACTGTTGCTCATAAGTTTTTCGACTTACACTTTCAAAATATTTTCCCTCTTTCTAGGTACAAATTGTGGATCTCCATATACTGAACTTACTATTGCTAGGCCAACTTAGTTTTCAATTATGAAATTCACAACTTTATTCCAAAGTATTACTCTGATCAGTTAAGAGCATATATTACATGTTTTTTACAGGTATGCAAAGACTTTCAAGAAGGGTTACACTACGATTTTACGGTTACTTTTAAAGTATTTCAAAGTTAACAGACTTTCGCTGTTGAATGTTCATGTTTTCATGTCATGTGTCAATTGGAGTTGTTTCAAAGGTGAACGACTTTGACTAACATCACATCACGTCTCGGGTCAAGTAGCTAGGTGCTCGGGATGGGGTGTGACAAAATATGTGTCTAAACTAAGTCTATTATTTATACTAGAGATTTTGTAAAAGGTGGTAAGAATGGTGAGAAGATGGGGGAAATGAACTAATTTGTGCTAAGGAAATGTGAAGGAAGGTCGCCACATTGCAAGTGATAATTAAATTATGTGGTAGAGACCAATTATGTAGCTTCTGATTAAGACGAACACTTCTTAATACCTTAAATGCCATAATTGCTCACTTACCAGGATGTAAATGACAAAGCTTCATTAAGTGATAGCTATCTAACATATGTTGATTATAAGATTTATAGTACTTCTCTTTTAAGGGTGACAACCTTTTGGTGCCAAGTACTTACATTTGTTCTCCTTTCACGACACAATTAATGGAATTTTAATTGCCAAAGTGGAGTTTGTCTCCAAACTCTTCCTTGCGCGCGTTAGCTCTGTCCTTGCTACTTACTATGTTGTATAGTTGATGACAAACGCTAGCCAAGTGATGGAGTATAGCTCATCTAACGTGATAGAGCTTATAAGTTAGACTACTTATCAAGAACATATCACAAACCTCTCTATAACACTTTAACATATGAAAAGTAAAGAGGTAATGGATCGAGAGTGGATAAAATATACAATGTATTAAAGAATATAGGAGTTAGGCCACTGTGTACAATATGAACTATACATTACAATGAAATACAACATTGGAAAGTAAAGAGAATAGAAAATATTACAAGTTCAAGAAAATGGAATGGTGGACTCTTTCCCCAACCTTTCTCTAAGCTCTAACTTACAGATTGATCGAAGAAGAAGAAAATACTTTTATAGACTATAAAAAGGCTAGTCTTTTCCACCAGCTCTCTAGGTTTTGACCCATTCAAGCAAAACATGGCCGATCCATTCATATATATAGCCTCTTTGAGGCTGACCCCCTTGATTAGTAGAGATAAAGTCCGTTTATATGCTACTTTTGATGGAAAACTTCTATTCTTTTGATCATGTTAGTGCCAATTGCAGTCTTTGTCAAGTCACATCAACTCTAACAACAATTATTGTCTGCTAGTGAATCTTCATCGAGTGATGATATTGTTCCTTGCCTAGTGATTTTATTTGCCAGACAGGGTTCCTATTGCGTAGCCTTTGCACGCGCTCCTCTTCTGTTCACTAGGCCTTGTTTTCTTTATAATCTTGTCCTAAACGAGGGTAAAACATGTGTGGAGACTTGTGCAAGTTGTATTCTCTAATATTTATGAATTTGCTATCAAAGGTACACATTTTAACTCATAAACATGTATTTTGGTACCATTGTTCTACCTAAAAGGTCATAATAACTTGTATTTTTATAGGTTATCAATAAGCATTAGATATTCAAAAAGGAAAGGACGCGAGAAGAAATACTTAAGTTCCATCTCAAGAAGGCAAGCGATGCAATAAAAGTGGTTGGCAAAGAAGAAGCCTCCGTTGAATGCCAAGATTTAGGTGCTCCGCATAATGACAGAAGAAGAGATGTTTACTTCTAAGAAAGTGGAGGCGAGGAAGTGTTTTGTCAGGATGACTTGACCACTTGCTAAGGAAAATAAATATTTGTTGCTTTCCAAGAAGATAGGAGCATCAGTCGATTAAAAAGTTTGGCTTCCCAAGGACATAAGGTGTGTGTCTCGAAGAAATGTCCAATTGCCACTATCGGTTAGCCCGTGTATCGAGTTTGAGTTGGCTGCATGGCGCGACAACTTAAGTGAGGTGACATATGGGTGGAGGAAAAGTGACCCTTAGATCTGGAAGATCATTAGAAATAGGACCAAATCCTAAAAGAGAAAGGTTTATCAAAAGTATTAGATTTCTAAAGCATAGAAGTTAAGGAGAAACTCGAATGTTGAACGACCGGTAGAAAATCGCTTGGCGAAAGGAATCCAATAGTAGTGGAGGAAGGAATGGAGACCAAGTAATTTTGTGGGTGATCCTTATGAATGTATGAATATGGTGAGTGATAAGCATGTTTTCAAGGTTATTTTCTAAGTTGTTATTATGGTTAAATGTTCTATATGCTTCAATGTGAATGACAATTAGATGTTCAATAAATAGTTTTTCATAAATAGTTGTTGTGTTTATAAATTGGTACGTGACTAATGTATTCTTTTGCTAATTGACTTGGGGGTTGGTCATTGATACTTGTTCCATACTATTGTTGCTACTGTAGGGTTGTGTCATAACTTGTAGAAATACAAGTTATTATGGTCTTTTAGATACAATAATGGGACCAAAATGCATATGAATATGCCAAAATGCGTAACTTATGTTGTAAATTCATAAATATTTAGAAATACACTTTACATGAGCATCCATGCTAGTTCACCTATCTTTGAGTGTCTTAAGGCAGATTATGAATAAAAGAAGAAGTTAGCGAATCGCAATGGAACGCGCTTGAAGATTACGCAAGAAGACTTTATCAGCAGGTGAGAAGAGGTTCACTAGAAGACCAAAGTGGTAGAAGGAGTTGATGTGACTTGACAAGAGGCATCTTTTGGCGCTGACTGCTCAGAAGATTAGATTACCCATTTAAATCTACCAATAAAAAGGATTTCATCTCCATAAAAAAAGGTGGCTAGATGTCTGAAAGGACCAACCACAGGGGACGTCTCAATGGACTGCCAAAACAGTACCTAAATGGGCCAAAATCCTCGAGAATTGGTAGAAAGGAATAGCCTTTCCACCATTTACAAAGCATTTCTATCTCTTCTGCGGTCAGTCAATAATTAAAGCTTGAGGTGTAAATGAAACAGATCCCATTTCACATCTCCCTAACTTGTAATGTCATTTTCTATTCTTTCCATTTTTTGTTTTTCTTTACATTGTATTTGTTCAGATTGTACAGTGGTTGAAGACCTTTATTCTTTAATACAATGTATAAGTTACCTTTTCAATCCATCATATCTTTACTGCTCATTGGTCCTTGTGTTATTTGTTGTTTAGGATCTATGATAAATTTTTTTAAGAAGTTTAGCTTATAATTCTTATCGCGTTAGATGAGCTATTTTCATCACATGACCAGTGTATATCGCTAACTACCCAATAGGGCAAGTAGCAAAGATACGACTAACTCTTGCAAGAAGGAGTTTAGAGACAAACTCCACCTTGGAGAGATAATTTCCATCATTTATGTTTCGAAAGAAGAACAAGTGTGGGTATTAAGTGTCGAGAGGTTGTCACTCTTAAACAAGAGGTTGTAAGTAATCTCTTCTAGACATATATTGCTTAACTAGGCTTAGTCATTTAGATCTCGAGAGGTGAGCAAGTGTCTTGTTTTAAGACACTGAGAGGTACTAGCCTTAATCATAAGCTAGTTAACTAAATTATATCGCATCAAGGCTTTTATATGACTTAATCACCTAGTAATGCATGGATTTTACTTCATCTCCCTCTTTAATACAAGTTAGTTCACATTTGCATTTTATTTTCGCAACTACCTTCATTATTCCACCTTTACAGATTCTCTAGTGCGATAAGTAGATATAGTATAAACTTACTCTTTTATACTATATAGTTTATTCTTTCACACCGCTTAGTTAAACAATAGACCCTAAAACTAAGGTTTGATATCAATTCCCTGTGTTCAATCCTAAATCACCTAGGAAAACCTATTGTTTTGTTTACACTTGGGCAAACAATAGAAAAACTTGTACTCAACAATGACTTAGCAATTATATGATGAAGAGATATACAGTGACCATTTTGCATGTAATGATCTTGATCAATGACTCATCATGTAGAATTAAATACGAACATATGTAACAACACTAGGTCCCTAAGTCTTAATGGAGTTAACTAACAAGACACAAGTAAGTTTTTGGCGTCATTGTCGGAAAATTGATTTTTCAAACACTAAAGTAGGTTTTTACTTTGATTTTGGACAAAACAATTGATTTTGGTGAATCACGCATTTAGCCAAAGATTGCGTGAAAAGGTTCAAAGTACTAGTGTAATATGTGATTGCTTGAACTAGCCCCAGGATTAAATGTATCTTTCGGCAAGTGACCAATTGAACAAGAGGAAGCTCAATAAATTCACAATTCGCTATACAAGTTGAGAATCTCAAATGTTTGAAGTTTTTAAATGTTAAATCTGTTTAACTTTTGAACCCGTATGAAGGCGTCAAAGAAAGTGGCCAAGTGGTAAGCTTAGTAAGATCTGTATCTTAACTAACTACGTGACAAGGGACCTTTAAAGATCATTTAAACATTGCAATGAACGATTGCGAGTAGGGTCATATTACAATGAACAATCGTGATGCGAGAATCATATGGCAAATGATCAAATAAGTTCAAGAGAAAATAATGCAGTTAAGAGGGCTATGCGGTACAATACGCGATGAGACCATAGTCTTCCTCACCAAAGAACCTGAACGCAAAGATGCATTTGTAACGTATAAACTTTTCTTATCCTTGTTTACAATTCGCATCCATTAATTTTTGCAAATACCATTCATGTAATTATTTTATACTTATAATTAGTTTAAGTTTTATTTTTGTAGTTTAGCATTACTTTCAAGATAAGGAGTGTGAGTTATCTCGCCAAATCATTAGTCTATTTAGTTAGGGTTTTTTGCTGAAGATATATTGCGAGAAAAGTTCACAGCAAATTGCATTTGGTGTTTTAATCTTCTTGCCAAGTGTGATTTAGCTTAGAGTTTAGTTCAGAGCAATTGAAGTGGCGAAGAAAGAAAAGAAAACCCTGAAGGATGTCCTTGAGATTAATTGTAAATGACAAGGGGAAAAAAGAATAGAGATTAAAGTAGAAGGACCTTGGTAGGAAGAAGAAGGACAACGCGAGAAAATGAAACTTGGTTTTATTTCATCCAAAATAAAATTTAAGGGTTGTAATTTGTAATGTATGAATTTTGTAAATGTTAAGCTAATAAAGTGAAGAAGTTCAACAATTTTCGTTGTCTTGTTATTTCTTTAAGTTGTCGTGTAAGAGTTAAAGTTAAGTTTTGCTATGTAAAAGTACTAGGAGACAAAAGTCAAAGGTTGTAAATTACTTTCTCATTGTATATGTCCTTGTGCTTATCGCTTATAGGTTGTTGAGTTAAGTAATAAGAGCTAGGGGACAAAACTAAGTTGAAGGGTTGTTTTTTGCTGCAAATAGTTGGAAAGATATCTACAACTCAATGAAAGAGCTTTGCAAAAGAGACAAGAGTAAGAGTTGTTCCACTTACTAGGCATTCAGAGTGTCATCTTGTGGAGAGATACACAATGGATGTCTAAGTGGAACACCCTCATCTAGTTGCATGGAGTGACATTTGGTGCGGGATGTGACACAAGTGATGCGATAATAATGAATGGCGAGAATGAAGCATGCATTGGATGCCAAGAGTTAGGTGCTCCACATGATAATATGAGACATTAGGAAGTGGAGATGAGGAAGTGTCTTGTCAGGATGACTTGACCACTTGCTGAGGGAAATAAATGTCTGTTGCTTCTTGAAAAGAAAAGAGGGTCAAGAAATTAAAGAGTTTGGTTGTCCAAGGAGATAAGGTGTAGTTCTCGAGGGAATGCCAATCATCGTTGACAGTTAGCCTACGTGTCGAGTTTGGGTTGGTTGAATGGCACGATGACTTAAGTGAGGATACACGTACAAGGAAAAGAAGCGACACTTGGATGTGAGAGATCACTATAAATAAGACCAATATCGAAAAGGAAAAGGTTATTCGAAAGTGTTAGATTTCTCAAACAAAGATGTCAAGGAGAAACCTCAAATGTTGAACAACTGATCAAGAGAACCGGTTCGCAAAAGGAGGAATCCAAGAATAGAGGGGGAAAGAGTGGGGGACAAGTAATTTTATGGGTGATCTTTTACGAATGCATGAATGTGGTGAGTGACAAACATGTTTTCAATGTAATTTTCTAAGTTTTTATTTATGGTTAAATGTTCTTGATGCTTGAATTTGAATTACAAATAAATGTTCTATGTGTAATTCTTCATAAATAGTTGTTTATGTGTTTGTAAGCTTGATATGTGATTTATGTATTATTGTTAACTAACATGAGGGTATTCTTTCATTGGTACTTATTCCATAATATTATCATTATTGTGATGTGATATAAGAAAAGTAGCTTGGAAACTAACCCCTTGGTTGTAAGGATGGAATGATGCAAGAAGGTGAGATCTATTGTAAGATGCAGGTGGAAATCCTAGGTAACTAGAATGATGCTAGTTGATTGTGAATCTCAAATCTCGACGAGGGGAGAATATCTGGTCTTAGTGTTTAACATGAATTGCGAGAGGATCTAAAAGCATGGTGCTTGTGACGTTTGTTGTATTGATTATTGAGGTGTTTGTGGCTTGATGCGATGAGATCTATACAACGTGGTTTGACTTTATTATTATTAATTTTGCTTTGTTCTCCATAAAGGTTTTCTCAAACTCATTACTGACTAAGTCCTTTGACTTACGTTTTAAGTTTTTCTCTTTAGGTTGTTTGGTGTTGAAGGTAAGCGAAGGATTGATCTCGGGTGTTGTAGTCTAGTTAAAGAGGAAAGGTAGACTTACTTTGTAGTCTTACATGGCGTGCTAAACATGGCATCTCATCATGCATTTATGGATCCAATTTGTAAGAGCATCTCTCCTTAACGTCTAAAACACAATTCAATAGAAAGGCGAGGCACACCTAAGCTGGTGAGGACAAGCAAGAGAGCAAAAGAGTCGAAGAACAGAGAATAAGGGAAAGGAAGCCCTAAATGTTATTTTCTATGTTGGGGGTGTTGGGTGTCACAATCGCAAACTTTCAACCACAGAACAGGAAATTGTGTGACACTTGTTCTACTCAATCAACAAGTTAGCCGATTCAAATCCAAAAATCACAGATAAACTAGCGGTATGATGAAGCCTCCTCCCCTCACTTTCTTGAGAAATTTTTCTTATAAAATGTGAGATAAATTCATTGAAAACATCATAAAAGAAAGTATTAAAGATTGTCAATTGCAAAAAAAGCTTTGATTGCAAAGAGTGCGACAAGGCTTGGTCGGGGATTCAACTACTATGTCTTGCCTACAATGCATTTTGAACATTTTTAGCTTTGATTGACTTACATATGAAAATGTCAAAATATCACTTCCTAGATTGGCAAAATAAAAAGGAAAGCAATGCCCTAAACTAAGTACAAAACATAAAGACAAGATGGTTTGCGGGTATTTGGGCATACGGCCATAGGCAAACAACGTCCTAAATAAGCATGCTCATGACATTCTTCCCTAAGGAAGATGGAATTCTTTAAAATTCTGCTTTCATGCTTCAATTTCTTTGACATGTTCAAAACTTGTTTATTCCACACGGGAAGGTTCTTTCACTTCACTAGGAATTCCTATATTCTCCTTGTGGGTCTTCTACACTTCATTACTCTCTCACCAAGAATTTTTTTTCACTTCTTTATCTTCTTTCTACTTCAGGTCAATAGATGGCCATACAACCATTGTTGCGCTGCTTGTCGTTAAGGTCTTGATGGTAGGGTTTCAAGTTTCTCACATGAATTAATAGATAGATTTTCATCCATGCAATAACGTCACCCTTTATGATGCATTTCCAATTCTCTTTGGGACTTCCATGACTCCTCATATTTTCTGACAAGGCGCTAGTTTTATGCCCTCAAAATCGAATTTACTTTACCTCTGGCTTTATAAGACTTCGTGTCTAGCTAGAAACTCGAGAGAACACCGCTTCTTATTAGCCCATTTTTTCATACGTTTTGAGGCTTTCTCTAAGTAGGCTCGAGTAATGTATGTAGTATTCTTCCACTCTTTCGTAAAGTTATGATCTTGTGGATTTTTTCCTCTATAAGGATGATCAATAATATAAGGCAGTAAGAGTTGTCTTCCACTTATGATTTCGAAGGGACTTTTCCTTGTTGAGGAACTGGTTTACATGTTAAAACAGAATTGAGCCACATCCAACAAATGTACCCAATTCTTTTATCTCACACCAACACAATAGCACAAATATTCCTCAAGCATACAATTGAATCATTCAGTCTGGTCATCAGTCAGAGGGTGGTAACTTCAGGATATATTTAGGCTTGTTTTCAAGAAGACCAATAACTTAGTTCAGAAGGTACCAATGAATCTACCATCCCTATCAATCACGATACTTGATGAAACTCCCCATAACTTCACAACATGCTTAAAGAACAGATGTGCTGTCAATTGGTAGAACATAGTTTGGTAGTGGGACCGAAAGTGCCGTATTTTAAGAACTGATCAATGATAACTAGAAGTACCCTTTCTTCAACATAATATATGTTCATTACCACTCAGGATGTTTTTTTTCCTCAAATCACTTACTCTTGGAACATACAATAATCGGTTTCCTTTTGTCAATAACAAGTCTTCTTCGACTCAAAACTAACTTGTTTTTCCAGCTTTAGCTAGAGTGATAACAACTTGAGTTGAAAGATCCTTTCAAATGAATTCCCTAATGATATTCCACATCGATGCATCAACCTTGCTGGTAGGAACAGGAGCTAACATACACAAAGTGGCATGCTGACTTTTACGACTAAGAGCATTAATAGCCTGATAATTAGTTCCTTTCTTGTGTTCGAACTTGTAGTCGAATTCAACAAAAAATTATTGCCACCTTGCTTGGTTAGAGGTTAACTTAGGTTGGCTGAAGAAGTGATAAATGACACTGTTGATGGATTTCACTACGAATGCTAATCCCAATTAATATTGTCTCCAGGCATTACGAGGAACTTGAAGGCCTTATACCTTATTACGTAAGTAGTCTTTGATTCATCCCCTTATGCTATTCGACAAGAGACTACATGTTTCAAATCATAACCTTGTTTAACACTCTATAGTCTATACATAGTTGGAGCGTCCCATCCTCCTTCTGAAACAATATAAGAGTCTTACAGGGTGCTTTCGAAGGGTTAATAAATTCAACAGCCAACAATTCATCTAACTGTTTTTAAGCTCATCTAGCTCAGGTGGAGCCATTTGGTAGGCACTCTCTTTGTTGGGGGTTTGGCTCTTGGGACAAGCTTAATCTCGTGATCGTTTCCCCATGGAGGGGAAGTGCCTTTGGCAGATCAGGAGGCATTACATCAAAGTATTCATTCATAACTTTCTGGATCTCAACTTGAACAGTCCTATTTTCAACTTACTCATCCACCAACGGTATGGCCATAAAGGTCGACTCTTCTCTATTGAGCCCCTATTTTAGTTGTAGGGCTGAAATCATTCTCACCCTACTAGGTTGTTTAATCTTCACTTGAACAACTATCTGAGTACTACTTGTTACCACCATGCATTGAGCAAGTGGCATGGAAATAACTTTATGTTTCAAATGAAATTTCATACCGAGTACCACGTCGAAGTCATCCATGCGAACTATGAATAAATTGACATTTCCTCTCCATTACTTAATTTGAAAGATGCCTTCTTTGAAATTCCAACAATTGGCAATGCTTTAGAATCAACAGCTTTCATCTTTCCTATGTCTTTTAATACTTTTAATTCTAACCGACGTGCTTCTTGTTTAAAAATAAAATTATGAGTTGCACTGGAATCGACCATAGTACTCTTGGTTGGTTTCTTGTTGATCCATGTGTCAACTACATTAAACCCTTTTCTATTGATCCACTCATCTCTCTCACCTTATTCTGGAGAGATGATAAGAACTTCAAGGCCCTCATTCTCAAATTATCACCTTCTTCTATTTGAGGAACTTCACCCTCCACTTGGCTTGATTTATCCTCCAATTCTGAAGTTAAAGAGGCTTGAAAGGCATTAAAGGCAGTCTCATTTGGACATTCTCTAGTCAGTGTGGTCCTTTGCATATGAAACAGTCAGCAAGGAAATTATATGTATGTTGATTACTTTTTCCTTAGCATGTGTTTCTTGTATTGGATTGGAAAGGCCTATGGTCTCCATTGGGATGTTTCTCCCCGAATAACTTTGGAAGAACTCGTGTAGTTATTCTTGTTTCCTCCAGGTGAGGAATTTTGGTGATGTCACACATCTTGAGAGTCTTTGGACCAATCAAACAGTCATTTGGCTATGACATATGTTGACGTAAGGTCTTGGAGATCTAATTTGGTATTTGCCCACAGTTTGAGGCCTGTGGCAAAACAAAAAACTTTGTCTTTCTCTAACATATCACATATGTCCAACATCAACCCTGCAAACTGCTTCACGTTCTTGAATATTGCTGATGTGTTTTAGTTCATTCAATTTTTATCAAGCAAGAATTTCAACATTCTTGAGGAAGAATTGCGAGCAGAGCTCTTTGTTCAAATTGTGCCAAGTACCTATCGTGTAACGTCCTTCTTGAATGTCGACGTATCGAGATCTCCAGCATAACTTTGCATCGCCAAACAGATGCATAGTTGCCAACGTCACTTTTTGCTTCTTCAGTGACTGTGTTTTTGGCCTTAAAATACTGCTCAAGATAAAATGTGAAGTTCTCTAAGACCTTTGCATTCTTTGCCCTATAGAGGGTTTTTGTTCGAGGACCTTTATTCTGCCAACTGAGATTTCTCCTCCAGTTGAAGCTTGGTTTATCATTGCATGCATTGTGAGGTTTTCCCTCGTGCCCTAATCTGAAATCTCATTTCTAACGACACTGGGGCAGCTAAAAAATCCTTTGACATGTCGTTTATCATTTGTAAAATATTCTTTTAAGAGCTATCTAGCTCAACCACACGGTCTTCGATATGGGCAACAGAGCCCGTCGAACTGTCTCCATGCTCATAGTTTTTAGTTCTTTCAACTTTTATTTCATAATGTTAACTATTATCAAGAACTCTTGTATGGGTAATCCATCGACAATGGAACACCGTGTCGATGGCATCGGCTTTCTAAAAAATTTTATCAACCTGAGATTCTAAGAAATGGATGGAATTAGGAACTTCCAACAGATAGAGAACATCTACTCTTCAAGCTCTACTAGTCAGTCTATATGGGCCTTGCACGATTGTTTCGCTATGGATATGTTTTTGTCTTAATTGTCAATAAGCCAATCTATCTCTATTACCACTTGTCACAATCAAAAACTTTCAACCTTGAGATGGGTGATTGTACGACACTTGTTCTACTCAATCAACAAGTTAGCCGATCCAAATCCAAAAATTGCAGACAAACTTGGGGTATGATGAAGACTCCCTTTATGTTTTTGAAAAAATTGTCATATAAAACATAAGAGAGAAAGACATTCATTGAAAACATCATAAAAGAAAGCATTGAAGACTGTCAATTACAAAGAAAACTTTGATTGTAAAGAATGCGACAAGGCTTGATCGAGGATTCAATTACAATGTCTCCCCTATAGTATATTTTGAACAGTTTTAGCTTTGACAAACTTGGATATGAAAATGCAAAACTGTAACTTCCTAGGTCGGCAACATAAAAGGAAAGCACTGACCTAAACTAAGTACAAAACATAAAGACAATATGGTTTGAGAGTATTTTGACATACGACCATAGACAAACAACGCCATCGAAAAGCATGCTCATGACACTGGATGACCAAGGTAAAGAAGATAAGGAGAACTTTGCACCTCTAGGTGCCCTGTCTCAAGGAAGTAATTGAAGCGGCAAAGAAAGAAGAGGAAACCCTGAAGGATGTTCTTGTGATTGATTGTAGATGACAAAAAGGAAAAACGACAGAAGTCGAAGTCTTATACTCTTAACCTTTATAGGAAGAAGAAGTACGGTGCGAGAAGATCAAACTAGATTTTATTTTTGCAAAAGCAAAGTTTTAAGGGTTGTAATTTTTAAAAGTATGAACTCTCTAAGTGTTAAGTTAATAAAGAGAAGAAGTTCAATTATTTGAGATGTTTTGTTGTTATCTCTTTAAGTTTGTTGCCTAGGAGTTAAAGTTAAGTTGTGCTCCATAAAATTATTAGGGAAAGGAGTACAGTTCAAAGGTTGTAAATTTTTTTCTGCTACAGAAAGTTGAGAAGGTCTCTAATGCTCAATGGAAGAGTTTTGTGAAAGAGACAAGAGTAAGAGTTATTCCGCTTACTAGGCATCTAGGGTGTCACCTTGTAGAGAGATACACGATCGATGTCTAGGTGACACGCCCTGATCTGGTCGTGAGGAGTAACCTTTGAAGGGAACATGATAGCCATGGTCGAACACATGGAATTTCTTATCAATTATAATTATAACTCCTAAGTCAATTTCATATGGATTGTTTCTATATCTTATTTCTTATTGACAGTTCGTGGAAGGTAAATTCTACTATTTACATGAAATGCCTCAGTAGAAGCAGGAGTGGAATGGATGAGCGTGAAGTGCGAACTAACTTGTGTATAAAAAAATGAAGGAAGTCCTTTTCCCAAATGCGACAGGAGTTTTAAGTTACATCTTTGACACGATAAAGATAATTTAGTCATCTTCTATTTAGGGTGAGGAGCCTTCCGACACCTAAACACGACACTTGTTCTCCTTTCGGGATACAACTTATGAGAATGTGTTTAAACTTATCTAGGCTCAATTTACAAAAGCTACATTTCCCCTTTTCCTTTAAGGTAGGCTACCTCTTAGTGCTTCGCCACATTTGCTTGCGTCTCGAGATGAAAGTGATGAAAGAGTAAAACGCTATGATGAATTTTATTTCCAACTACATAAACGCGTTGGATCATTGTGTTTGTATCAAATACAAAGTGAGTCGTATTCATAGTGTTACTAGGATAAGCTGAGCCTTATTCCTATACTATAGACCCTTTAAGCTGATCTCGAACAATGATCCCTATATGTCTCTACATACTGTTGAAGACTTTTTAAACAACTTAGGATGTTAGTTTATTGGATTTGGGTTATTAAGAAAAAACTAATAATATAATCAATAACAATTATT
>JBBPDI010000022.1:10869659-10889282 GCA_037974545.1 Cucumis variabilis
CAAACATTGGAAATGGTAAAATGTACAAGTATATTACATAAAACGTATATATACAAATACAATAAACTAGGGCATCCCCATACCTATTACACATCTTTCAGTTGCCCTAGATTACCTAATTTACATATCTCACAAACCTATACTTTCTAGATGACCCTCGAACACTTTAGTCGTGAGAGTCTTCATAAACAGATTAGTAATGTTGTGCTCCTAAGCGATCTTGGTGACGATCACATCCCCTCGTTGCACAATCTCCTATCAAATGATACTTCCTCTCTAGGTGTTTTCCTCATTTGTGGTTGCGAGATTTTTAGAATTGGCTACTGTCCCACTATTATCACAGTATAAAGTGATGTGCATGTACATGTTTGGAACAACTTCCAAACCATGCAGGAACTTCCTGATCCAAACTGCTTTTTTACTACTTTACAAGCAGCGACATATTCAGCCTCCATAGTAGAGTCTGCAATGCATCCTTACTTGATGCTATGTCATATTACAGCTTTCTCGTTTAGGGTGAACACTGATCCTGACGTGGATTTTCTAAAATCCTTATCGATTTGGAAATCAGAGTCAGTGTATCTCGTAAAGATCAAATCCTTAGCTCCATACACAACATGTAGTCTTTTATTCTCCCAAGATACTTGAGAATAACTTCAACCGTCGTCCAGTGGTCTAACCCTGGATTGGACTAATATCTACTAACTAATGATAGCTTGGTCACGAGATAGTCATTGGAGATGCTAAGAGTTGATTTTGGGATTGTTCCAACAATTGACGATGGCAAACATTTTAAAGGTCAGGGAAGGAAATCATCAATATGGCTAAAGAGGGAATGAAGTTCAAGTCTACATTAGATAAACTCATGACCTTAGTTTATTGGATTCAAGATTAGAGTATTCAATTTTCACTAATAAGTCCTCAATAATACCTTTACTGAATAAAATATAATTTTAAACTACAAACTACGAGTTTTAGGACATAAATTCCAACAATTTCAAATGTTTTGATGAAGTGAGATACATGTTTTTTGGGGTGCCCTTTTCATCAAATTGTTAGAACTTGGGTGGATGGTATCCATTCGACATTCTTAGGTTGTCAATCCTCTTCGTTTATGACTTGGAATAGAAAGAGAAAGTTTAAGCAGGTCCACCATGATAAAACAGTGAAAGAATCAACAGAGTAATTTAGATGAACCCACAGTTAAAAATAGAGGAAACAACAATCAGAATAATAAGTAGAGATAGTAAGAACACCCGACATTGTTAACCCATTTCGATGACACAGTATGTACACCTGAGAGGTCCTTGACCCAAGATCAGAGATTTTATTTCTTTGACATATATAGATCATAATCAAACTATTACGGTTCTTAGTACAGAGTCTCACACTAAGCTTTTTCACTATGTACTTACAGTGATACAATATTACAACAAGTAACACTATCACTAAAACTATTTGAAAGATAGATTTGGCTAATAAAAATCTTTCCCTTAGTCATGTTCCTCATCAATCATTAGATTAAGGTAGTGAACTAGAGGATTTCCCCCTGAATCACGTCCTTCATCAAGACGTATATGAAAGTTATTTAAAACATCATACTATAGAAGCTTAAACATTGATTATTATAATCTCAACACTAGTTAATATCAAATACAAGAGTACAAACAAATCACAGTATTGAGAGAAGACTTACACGCTCCAAGTTCTGTGAATAAATGACCGTTCAATGGCAAAGGTGTTCTCACACACTATCTTCTTACTAAGCAATAATGTTGCTTGCCAATATTACATAATGAATCACCACAAAATAATGTCGAAGCACGCAAATAATAACCCCAAAGACCCCAACGACAAATCTTCAATAAAATAAAGGAAGGAATCTTTTTCAAAAGGGAACCAAAGAAAATCTTTGTCCCAACAGAATACTCTTCATAATTTTCCTTAAGCGAATGCTTTTTGCCACGTCAACCAAAAGAAGACAATACTAAACAAATACAATATATGTGAACCGACACAACTTCTCTAACAAACTCCTCTTTAGGAACAGCTTCCTTGATTTGTTTAGACATGCATAACAGAGGTATCCAATGACAAAAACAGAAAGATCCAACCCCAAACATGAGACAAACATGTTTAACCAGTCAGAATTATATAAAAAAAAAAAAAAGCAAAAAGCAACAATAAAAAAAATATAAGGACAAACAACAACAAGGGGCAACAGGCAAATATACCCCAAACGAACTACAACTAAAAAAAAAAAGAACAACTCCCATTTACATGTTGAACAAGAATTAGGAAGCAGGCCCGAAGGTCCGGTGTTCTTCAATCAAGATATGCACGGCCTGAAGAATGGAGTCAATGGCAGCTCGATGACTAGTAAGGCCAGCAATAACATCAGTATGATCTTGTATAGACACATTGAGAGATCGAGACTCATGAGATAGAAGATGAATAAGACGTGTTGCCAACACCTATGAGAAATGAAGACAAGAGGAAGGAATGGTCACCGTAGAGGCTGAAGTAGAAGAATCAACACGTGGAGGTCAAAAAGTAGGCGGAAGATCAGGTACATTAGACCCCTAGAAGAGCTTATAACTCAAAGGTGACTTTTTAGGAGCCCGACCAGCCACATCCGACTCATTGAGGATATCTGGGTGATGAGATAGTAGAAAGACATACAGAAGACGAGGAAAGCAAATGGAAATGTTTATCCCAAAGGTGTGTCAACAGATTGCAAAATATGTTGATAAAAGAAAAATCACCAACATCAATCTACACATCAATCCCAACCTGAAAAACTAGATACGCCAAAGTCATGGAGATAGTGGACAAATGCGAGGTGGGATGTCAGTTTGCAATGTTAATTTTGTAAAGAATGACATATTTGACACTAAGCTTTATCACAGGAAATTTCCCATCAGAAGGCCAATGACGAGCAGAATCACTAGACACTTCTATGGTAAGTTGCTCCAAAATAGGTAAAAAATAGAAAACTCGGTAGTAGGAAGATTAATCTTTAAGTAGGAATTAATGAGAGCAGGAGCAACATTAAAAAAATTTCCACAAACATGAACTTTGTAATATTCAGAAGTTCCATGGTAAATTAAGTCAGTAGGGTATTCACATTAAACTCACGAATAAGTTTGGGATAAAAGATACAGACATCAATTATAGTAGGAAGAAGACCAGCTATCGAGATAAGATCAATCATTGTAGAACACGAATGATGTTGATCTAAAATCTCAAATTCATCTGCGATATGATGCTCCACCACATACTTCAACTTGTGGACACAATCTTTAAAGTGGAAAGAAATACCATCAATAGGCACAACAGGAACATTTTGAGGAAGATTTCGACGACTAGATCTGTGGTGACAACTTTTTGTCCTCTAGAGGGAACACGAACATGAAACTTTATGGGGCCAGCAGAAGTCACAGGAAATAACTTAGTGGTGACAGGAGAAGCACCGAAAGCAGAACTTCGATCTCTAACTGGGTGGGGAGACACAGAGGGCTATGCATTGGTAGTAGGAGAGGTAGAGATAAGAGATGGAACCAACTTAGTTTTGGTGTCATCATGAAAGGAAAGGGATCACGAGAAAATTTAGTAAATAGATCATAAATCGTGGAATTAATGGATTGCTTTTCTTTGGATAAAGACGGGCTAGATATAGTAGGAGTTGGTTTTAAGGAAGAAGCATGATGATCTAAGGAGGGTGTTCCAAACAATGCTTCATACAATTCATCATCATTGGAGGATTTTGATGCAAGGTTTTTTACCCTGAGTAGCAGATGGCTTCTTAGCCGGAGACAGACTAACAGATGCTTTTTGCTTTAAAATATCAGATAGAATAACATTGTCTTCACTAGAGGAGTTGGAATCGACGACAATGGTTTCCACAAATTCAGAGTTAGAGACATGAAATCTAGCTTTTCTTGTGGATGAGGCACTTGATACAAACAGCGGTTTGAGTTAAGAAACAAAAGCACCTGGAATCTTGACAGAAGATGCAGAAGAATAGGTAGATACAGCAGGAGGTCTTCATGCAGAGTGTGAGAAGACTCATATGAGGATGACTTGGAAATCTCGCTTATTTTTTGTAGTGTTTGTAGGGGATTCCAAGTAGGAATCATCTTGTATCGTTTCAATTTCCCAGAGGGTGCAAAAGAAGCAAATGGTGTAGACATTTTGGGGATAGTTGACTGATAGTACTTCATTGGTGTGGACACCATTGCAGATGAAGAGCAAGCTTTAAAGAGCAGACGACATGAAGTAGAGGGGCGAGACATTTTTCAAAGATGAAGTGACAGGTAGAAAATGCAATCTGAATTCAAATTTATTTCCTGGAAGTCGAGCAACATAACCAGGGCCCTAAGATGCAACAATATTTGCTTCATCTTTAAAAGTTGAGTGCAACTACTATCAGTAGCAATGTATTCAGCTTCAACAGTAAACAAGGAAATACATCTCTGCTTCGTGCTAAACCAGGCAATAAGATTATTAACTAGAAAGAAGCAACCACCAGAGGCACTTTTACGATCTTCAACACACCCTGCCTAGTTTGCATCACAATATCCTACCAAAACAGAAGTATCAAATGAGTACCATAAACTAAAATCAGCACTACCTGACACATTTCATAATGCGTTTAGCACAATGGAGATGAGAGGCTCGTGGATCAGCTTGATATCCTGCAGACATAAACAGTAAAGGCAATATTAGGTCGACTAGCAGTAAGATACAGAAAAACTGCCAATGATGCTAAGATATAAACTCTCATCAACTTTTTCTCCAAGGTTATCCTTGGAAACTTTGAGATGCGTTTCACATTGGGTTCATTTCGGTTTGGCATTGACAAGGTCGAACTTCTTGATCAAGTTGCAAGCATACTTTTCTTGAGATAGAAAGATTCCTGAATCACACTGATGAATTTAGAACCTCAGAAAGATGGATAATTCACCAATCATTCTCATTTCAAATTCAATGTTCATCAGATCAACGAACTCAAAAAAATTAAGTTTAAATGTTATCCAAGAAGATAATTCACCAACCTCCCCAAACCGTGCTTGCATTTCTCATTGCACACGACTTTACCTATGTATACATAAAAAATGAAGGTACTTCCCTAGGCAGGATCCTAACTAAGAAAGTGAAATATTTTGTTGATTAACTCTTACCAAATGAACATTTCATAAAAGAGATTAATGAATTTTTTTTTGTGCCTCTTAAGGATTTATTAGTAAAATTCTCGTTTACATGGTCTCATAACCAATCATTCATGATTGGCTAGCAATATTTACATCTATTTGAAATAGTTTGATCTTTCTGACACAAACAAGCCCTACTAGAAGACGGATGGCTTCCAGATGAGCCATAGGAGAAAAAGTTTCATCAAAGTCAATACCTTCAATCTGGGCATACCCCTGAACAAGTCATGCTTTGTTCCTGATAACATTGCCTTTCTCATCTGTTTTGTTTTAAAAAAATATCCACTTGGTACCAATGATGTTTTCATTAGAAGGTTTAGGAACAAGCTCTCAATCCTTATTTCAATTTAATTGAAAAAGTTCTTTTTGCATGGCTATGACCCATTGTTCATTTTTCAAAGCTTCAACAACATTTTGGCATAATCCCTTTTGTCTTTTTTTTTAGTGGTAACTCCATTACTGATTTCTCCCATAATGTTGCTGGATGGATGATTTTTCTGAACGTGAGTAGAAGAAACAAGGCATCGAGTAGTGGATAATTTAGTTGCAACAGACTATTTTGAACTTGCTTCAGAGGAGATGCAACTGTCACTCACAAATGTGCTTGCGAAAGATGCAATAGGAGCGCACCTAAGGTTTGACTTTCAAGATCACTACACCCTGTAATTTTAGTACATTCAACAATATCATAATGTTTCAAGAAAGAATGTCAGGAATCATCATCATTACCATTACTTACAAAGAGATCTTTACAGTCATACACAATCACATTTATAGATTCAACAACAGTTTTCGTCTGTTTGTTGTACACTCTATAAGCTTCACTATTTATGGAGTAGCCAAGAAAAATAGCTTCATCATATTTTGAATCCTATTTTCTATGATATTCTTTGTTATTTAGAATGTGACACTTGCTTTAAAAAATGTGAAAAATATTTGACATTTTGTTTGCGACCTTTCCATAGCTGATAGTTGGTGAGAGAGGTTCTAGGATGAAGGGCTATTCAATTATAATTGTGACAAGTAGTATTTTTATAGCTTCTGCCCATAAATATAGAGAAAGAGATTTTGCATGCAGCATAACACGGGCAATTTCTTGAAGAGTTTATTTTTCCTTTCAACCACTCCATTTTGCTGAGGAGTCAGAGGAGCAAAGAATTCATGAAATATTCCTTCTGACTGACAGAATTCAAATACAATAGATTTTTCAAACTCTTTACCATGGTTACTTCTAATTCTTCGAACATACCTGTCCTATTTTCGTTGAAGTTAAAGGAAAAAAGAGTGAAAAACTTTGAACGTGTCAGATTTTTCTCTAATAAATCTCACTCAGGTGAAGATGGAAAAGCCATCAACAATTACAAACATAGATTTCTTCTTTTCGAGACTCTCTACTTGGATGGGACCCATCAGATCCAAATGAAGAAGATCCAAAACTTGGTTTGAGTAGCTATGATCACCAGTTTTGTGAGATGCTTTTGTTTGTTTTCCAGCTGGACAATTTGAACATAAATTGTCAGTTGATTTCTTTAACAGAGGAATCCCGTGAATAGATTCATCCTTCAGGGTGTTTATACCAAAGCATTGTTTCATCAGATCTTGACAGATTGAACATAAGATTCTTGATATCATTGTTCGAGTGATAACAATTATCGAAAAACAAGTACCTCTCATAAGAGTATGATGTTTTGAATCTTGAAATTCACATTTTTTGTTTGAAAACAGAAAAATCAAGCCTCGATCACAAGGTTGACTTATGCTTATAAGGTTTGCTGATAACCCTTCAACCAGTTTGACATCATTCAGAACAGGAGCACCATATTGGTTGATATTTCTCGTTCCAATCACATTTCCTTTGACACCATCTCCAAACATAACTTGATTTGTCTTACTTTCTTTCAGATCAGTACAGAAGTGAATTTTCAGTCATGTGTCTAGAGTAGCCACTGTCAAAGTACCGTTCTTCAAAATTTGAAATATGAACTGACGTAAATGCTACATTGCACATCTCATGAGATTCTGTTTCTTTTCTTCTCCATACAGCCTTACCAAAGTAATCAGTATTTTGAACACTTTTTCTCATAAAGATGACATTTCTAAAGTTTGGTGCTATCTTTCAAAACCCATGGAGTTTGTAACAAAAAGGTCTAATGTGACATTGTTTTCCACAGTAGTGATAGATCCATCTCTTAGAAGAGGAAGTCATTTTACTTGAAGATCCTTGAGAGAACTCTACAACATTTTGAACAGGATCTTAAGAATTTTTTTCAGTAACTCGAACAAATACAGGAAAGCTAGATTTAGAAACAAAATTTCTTTCAGAGAAGCCAAGACCCTTTTTATTATTCTTTAATTTCTCCCTGCTCAAAATATCACCAAGAGAATTTGTACATAAAGACAAAAGGCAAACAGACTTAGAAAATGACTCATATTTGTTCTAAGCATTACTCAAATCTTTCTTTAAAGTTGCAATCATTTCCATTAGATAATACTTGTCTTCAGTAAGAGTAATAATATGATCACGTTGTCGCTTTAACACTTCCAAATCCTCTTCCCACATGGACATATCCTCTTCAAGGGTCAATGAAACATTCTTGACCTATTCCTTCTTTGATATACTAGAAACATCTTCCACAGCTCCTTCTGAGATAGAACTAATCAGTGCTCTTCCATAGTTTTCGTAGCCACTATTGGAGGATGATTCATCATCAGACAAGGTGATTGTAAAGCCCTTTATCACCCGTTTCAGATAGGTTGCACATTCAACTTGGTAAGAACTAAACCTTTCACATTTGTGACTTTTTAAGCTTCTGTCAATTTTGATGAATTGATCATTTCCTCGATCAACACATCTCTTCTTCTTAAAGAATTAAAAGAACTAGAGGATCCTGAGCTAGAGTTGATGAAGTTGTTAGGTTCTTTGTTTTGCTGAGCTTCGAAACCTCCTGACTTCTTATAAAACTTGCTTTTAAATTTTGAAAATCTTCATCTTCTTTCTAGTAGGGCAAAAGTCTCAGCAACATTCTCATCCTAAGACGATTTCTGAGTATTCTTTACAGGATTATCACTTACACTTTGGAATGCAACACTGTTTTTCTTCTTTGAAGCATTGTCATCAAATGATAATTCAAAATTTCTTAAAGAACCAAATAACTCATATAATCTCATGGTAGTAATATCATTAGCTTTCTCAATTTCAGTGACTTTCATATTAAACCGAGAAGGGAGCAATCTTAAGACTTTTCTTACAAGTGTAGTATCAGATAACTTTTTCTCAAGATTAGCAGTGGCTGGAGCGTGAATCAATCGCGACAGGTGGCAGAAAATTGGGAGGCAGGGGTTCTTCACGACGTTTCACAGATGGGAAATTTCGTTCTCGAGCTCCTTTTTGCATTTTTGGTAGAAAGAGAAAGAAAATGCAGACCCAATAAATAAACGCTTTTTTATTTAATTTTAATTATGTGAGAGAATTCAAAATTTTAAAATTTGGGTTTTCTTATTTGAAAATTTTTTAATGACACAAAAAATTTGTCATTAATTAACGACATGAACATTGTGTCAAGAAAAATTAAACTGTGTTAATAGAATTGTGTTAAGAAACAATTCGTTTTTTGAATTTTCAACAACACAATTTACTTCACCCCACACTTCTTTTTCAACTACACAATGTCTTGATTAGTAGTGTCATTAAAAACCATTTTTCTAGTAGTGAGCAAACTCCATAACACGAAAATTAAATTCAGCTATCGTTTCATCTTTTGCCGTTAGCTTCAAATTTAGACGATAGGATTTGAAGTCTTAAGATTTTAACTTTGGAAGTTCCTTCATAAGAAACCTCCAGAATATCCCATGTTTCCTTAAAAGAAGTACAAGTACTGATAAGTTTAAAGACATTTTGATAAACTCCCTTATATAAGGCATCAAAGGATTATTGTCCATAGATTACAGAAACGAAACCATTCTCACTTTCCAGTATGCATAGTTAGCTCTATCCAAAACAAAAGGCCAAAAGGCCTTGAAGTTCCTTCACGCACAGAATCCATTAAAGGTAGAAAACCTTGCTCTGATACCAATTGATAAAACAATGAGAGAATCAACAAAATAATTTAGATGAACCCACAGTTAACAGAGAGGAAATAACAATCAGAACAATAAGTAGAGATAGTAAGAACACCCAACATTGTTAACCCAGTTTGATGGCACAACACCTACGTCTGAGGGGTCGTTGACCCTAAATTAGAGATTTTATTTCTTTGACATATATAGATCATTATCAAACTATTATGATTCTTCATACAGAGTCTCACACTAAACTTCTTCACTCTGTACTTAAAATAATACAATATTAGAGCAAGTAACACTATCACTAAAATTATTTCAAAGATAGATTTAGCTAATCAAAATTTTCCCTTTTATCATGTTTCTCATCAATCATCAAATAAAAGTAGTAAATTGGAGGATCTCCCCCTGAATCACGTCTTTCATCAAAACGTATATGAAAGTTCTTTAAAACATCATACTACAGAAGCTTGAACTTTGATTATTATAATCTTAGCACTAGTCAATATGATATACGAGAGTAGCAACAAATCACACCATTGAGAGAAGACTTACACGCTTCAAGTTCTGTGAATAACTAACTGTTCAATGGCAAAGGTATTCTTCACACACACTATCTTCTTATCAAGCAATAACATCTCTTGCCAATATTACAGAATTAATCACGACCAAATAATGTTCATGCACGCGAATAATAACCCCAATGACAAATATTCAATAAAAAAGGAAAGAATCTTTTTTAAAAGGGAACCAATAACATCTTTATCCCAAAAGAATATTCTTCATATTTTTCCTTAAATGAAAGTTATTTGCCACGTTAACCAAAAGAAGATAATACTGAACAAATATAATGTCTGCAGGCCCACACAACTTCTAACACACCATATTAAGTTTTGATGGAATTTACTGTCATCTCCTGCAACTGCTAAACAGACAGCAATGCAATTGAGGTTGAATTTTGTGGTTGACTTTCTTGTAAAACCGTCTTCCTTCTTTCATTATTCTTGATGGTATGGATATGACTTGATTCATTAGCGTCACGACTCTCGATGTGATTCTTAATAGATGCAATCTCATAATCCATTTCTTCAATTGTCTTCATGATCATGTTAACCTTATTTTCAAACTTTGTCATTCTATCTTCACTAATATCCACGTTAGCTACCATAACTGATATTATATTTGGGTGAGTCGTCTTCTCACTTGAGAATTTAGAGGACGAAATGTATTAGTAAATTACAAGATTTTCCTTGATTATGATTCCACCTTTTGGTGGCTTTTACAGTTGTTCTCAAATATTCTTTGCGACCTTAAAGAATGACATATCCTCAGACGATTGAGTTTCCTTTTAGCGGCTGTGAGTATTTGGCCTCTTGCTAATTTTGGGTAGAAAGCTTTGGAAGTGCTGGCTTTCGACGTCATGATTTTGTAAGAGATAAAAGGTAGAGACGATCTCACTGGGCGTGCCAAACTGTTCACACGAGATTTTCGAAGAAATGTAATTCGTGGAGTTGAACTTTATATATTGATTTATAATGTAGTGGATACAATCTCTAATATTTATTCTTTTAATGCTTTCTCTTGAATATAAATTAAATCCTATAATTTCTTGTTCCTCGATTTTCAAGAAATTATGGTTGCAAATCAATTTGAGCTTCAATTTTCTAGAAATCAAGGAAAGTTTAATCTTTCAAGTCTTCAATCTTTAAGAAGATGGTAATCTCGGGATTGATAAGAACTTTCACATTTTGAAAGCTTAAAAGTTTGAATACTCAATTCTTCAAAGCTTTAATTCTTCCTTCAACTAAAAGATCCTCCAAATGAATGGTAGGGTCTCTATTTATAGATAATTTTCATGGACCTTAGGTGGGCTTAGGCCCATTTGCTTGTTGGGCTTGGGCTTGGGCCTATTATGTAGTTTCTTAGGCTTAATTTTTCTATTTGAGGCTTGAATTGGATTGGATATGAGAAAATTTGATTACCCAAACCCCAATCAAATTAGAATTATCACAATTTTTGCTGTGATAACGTGATAAGATTTAATTTGTCAAAATTTCTTGTTCAACGATGGTGAGATTCAAGGATATAACTCAATAGGAAACAACAAATACCTTTTTCATCGAATCAAAAGTTTCAACCTCAATATAAACATTAATTGCTCATGAAAGAAACAATAAAACATTGAAAAAGGAGGAATTATTATTATACCTATAAATATGTTGGGAAATTCCCAAAAATAGTCCATTTCTTAAGGGATTGTAGGGTTTTAGGATTTGTGGAGAGAAAATAGACCTTTAGAACAAAATATGAGTGAAAAGTCCAATTTACCCTTTAATGAAATTTGCCCCTCTTCCACCAAAATCACACCAAACTCATTCTTCTCCTACTTGTTATCTTCTTCCTCTAACCTCTTTCATACTTTCATTCCCTTGACCATGTATATGTAACATTTGTCTCCCTTTAATTTTTCTCACTCTAGCATTTCTTTCTATTACTGTAAATGTATATTCCTTGTACAACATTTTCTCACTCTAATGTTTTTTCCCTTATTTATTTCCCATTTTTCTTTTTTAAATCAATACTCTTTTAACACAATTCCAAATCATTAACTTTTTTTTCGCCTTTATTGCTTTTCCTTCCGGTCACTATTATTATTATCTTCCATTCTTCCACTTTTCTCTCTTTATTAAATCTATTCTGCTTAGTTTCTTTTAATTTGTTTATATTTAAGTTCTTCTAATCTTTTTTCTCTAAACTCTATTTTCTTTCAAAAGTAAATAATACTAAATATAAAAAAATTAAAAGAAGCTAAGCAGAATAGACTTTAATAAAGAGAGAAGAGTGGAAGATAATAATATCAGTGAAAGGAAGGAAAAGAATAAAGGTGGAAAAAGTTAATGATTTGGAATTGTGTTAAAAGAGTGTTGATTTAAAAAAGAAAAAACGATAAATAAATATGAGAAAAAACATTAGAGTGAGAAAATGTTAGACAAGGAATATACATTTACAGAAATAGAAAGACTGAGAAAAGTTAAAAGGGAGACAAAGGCTATATATATACATATGGTCAAGAGAAATAGTGTTTGAAAGAGGTTAGAGAGAAGTTTGAGGAAGAAGAGAACAAGTGGAAGAAGAGTGAGTTTGTTGTGATTTTGGTGAAAGGAGCAAATTTTATTAAAGGGTAAATTTGACTTTTCAATCATATTTTGTCCTAAAAGTTTAAAAGTTTATTTTCTCCCGATAAATCCTAAAATCTCACAATCACTTAAAAATGACTATTAATAGTTTGGCCCAAAATTTTAATAATTCTATACCTACTTCTTGATGGTACATTTAGTTTGTAGGTTTCTAAATTATTTGAAAAGATTGGTGGCAAGTATGTCGTCACACACTTCAATACGATTGTGACTTTATTTGAGAAATAATTGTTACTAACTTTAAAATCTTTCATGCTATAAAATTAACCTCTTTTTTAAAACTATTTTTTCTAATCTTTTTCTTACTTTACTAGATTTTAAGGAAAGGGATCTCACGTACAATGATAATAACACTAATGGTGTCCTTGAATGATCAGCAAAATGATATTTTCAATCCTTTCACTTGAAATCTCAAAAAATAAAAATAAAAAAATGTTAGAAAAAATAGTTTTTTAGAAAAATGTTAGTTTTGTATGTGAAAACCTTTTTTAGGTTAAAAATAATAATTCTCCAATTTCATCGTACATCCAAAATTGCAAAGAGTAAAAAGTGTGAGTTGTAAGGGTTACATTGAATAATCATGATATCTTTTAAACATTTTTTTTATAAAAAGTAGTATTCACCGTATGAAAGATATTGATGATGACGTTGATAAATACTTTTTCTACACCTTTTAGAAACTCTCCACTAATAAGTGTGTTAAACATCAACAAAAATGAGAATGGGTATGGATAGCCCATTTTGAGGGCTCCTCTCAACATTAGAAAATGCTCAAAAAATGGTCTTTTGTATGCTATTTCCATGTGACATTATCAATTTGACCCCAAGATGTGTGCATACATTTTTGTTGCTCTTTTCTTTCCCTACTCGCTTCTTACTCTTGCTTCTTCCTCTTGTTCCTTATAAAATACAACTCCAATTTTTTTTATTGATTTTTTCATTCTTGGTTTGAATTCGCCCTCTCACTTATGGTTTCTTCCTCTAACTCACTCCTCTTGTTTCTCACGAGGTACAACTACAATTTTTTTATGATTTTTCCTTCATTTGAATTCTTCCTCTCACTTCTTTTCTCTAGTTTTCAATCTCTCATTTCTTCCTTTAGCCTTTTGGTTCTTGATTTTGATCCTTTACAAGAAGAAAAAGAAAGCATAAAAAATGTAATAAAAAGAAGTAACTGAATATGGAAGGAAACAATACAAGAAAAATGGAGGAGAAGGAGAAAAAGCAACGACCAATGAAAGGATGACAAGGAAGAAACAGAAGAAGGCAAAAAACAAAAGGCTTATTAAATTAAATGAAAAAGTAAAAAGTTGGGAAAAAAGAGAGGAAAAGTTATCTTTATGGTTTAAGTGGTAATTTTACATGATGATAACATAAGCAAAATGACAAAATTTATCACGTGGTAAATTTTTTCTTTTTCGTAACATATTTTATTTCTTTTACGTGAACAGTGAGAGTGAATGAAGAAAGATAGATGAACGTTGGTATACACCCATGTTTGTGCTTTCATTTTCACCTGTAGGCCCATTATCTAATTACAAGATTTTTCTTGATTATGATTCTACCTTTTCGTGACTTTGATAGTTGTTTCCAAATGTTTTTTGCAATCTTAAAATATGGCATATTCTCAAACGATTGGGTTTCCTTTGAGCAACTTCGAGTATTTGATCTCTTGCTAATGTCTTTTAGAGCTTTGGAAGTGTTGCTTTTGGATATCATGATATCTTAAAATGTTTTTTTGCAAAAAGAGAGAAATAAAAGGTAAAGACTCAAACAATTCACATGAGATTTTCAAAGAAATGTAATTTGTTAAATTAAACTTTGTATATTGATTTATAATGTAGTGAATAAAATCTATAACATTTACTTCTTAGATGTTTTCTCTTGAATACAAATTAAGACCTATAACTTCTTGTTCCTCTATCATTAGAAAGTTGTGGCTGCAAATCAATTTTAGCTTCAATTTTCTAAAATTCAAGGAAAGTTTTAAGCTTCCAAATCTTCAATTTAAAGTATGGTAATCTCGTGGTGAACTTTGAAAGCTTTTAAGATTGGAGTTTGAATCTTCAATTCTTCCTTCAATCAAAAGATCCCACAAATGAATGGTAGTCTCCATTTATAGAGAATTTTCATGAATTTTAAGTGGACGTAGGCCCATTTGTTTGTTGGACTTGGATCTATTTTCTTGCTGGGCTTGAGCTTGGACTCATGTGCTTATTGGACTTGGACCTATTATTTTATTTGGCCTAATTTTTTTATTTGAATTTGAATTAGATTAGATATGAGAAAACTTTAGGTACACAAACTCAATCAAATTATAATTATCACAATTTTTAGTGTGAAGACGTAGGAGAATTTAAATGGTCAAAATCTTTTATTCAACCAAACTCAACATGAAATCAAAAGTTTCAACAACGATATAAACATTAATTGCTCATGAAAGAGAAATAAAACATTCGAAAATGAGGAATTATTAATATGCCTTAAATTATCTTGTAGGGACATTTATCGTATAGTAGGAATCGGTAGCAAAATACATTAATAGTTTTGGCTCAAACTTTTAATAATTATTCTATACCAATTTCTCGAAAGTACATTTAGCTGGTAGTTCTTTAAATTACTTGCAAAGTTATGTTTATCTTATCGCACACTTTAATACGATTGTGATTTTATTTCAAAAATTATTATTTTTAACTTTAAAATCTGATTTTTTTTTAAAAAAAAATAATGTCTTTTTAAAAAGTATCGACAAATTTAGGATGTTTGGCAAAGAATTGTAAAAAATAGGTGAGTAAAGTCGTGTACATGACTTCACCAATACTGACTAACGTCGTGGACCCATCTATGTTTTCTGTCGTGGACTGGGTCCACGTTTTCTGACTGGAGTCGTGAACCCGGTACACGACTCCGACATAGCTGGACAATCAGATGGGCAACAGTAGTGTTTTGTCGCACAGTGGGGAAATCGTATACCATGTACACGATTTTCGTACAGTCAAACAGTCAACCTAGGATTCACGAGACGACTGCCACATGTCTTTCTTTAAAAACCCTAAATTTCATCCATTCTACCTTCATTCCAATTTTAAATCTTTCTTCTTACTCTCTCATTCTCCCTTATTTTCTTGGCCAAAAATCTTTGAAATTTCAAGATTTATCTTCACACTTCCATCCTACACCAAAAATCAACAACTCCTCCATTCTCCACATAAAAAAAGCGTTTTTCCCTCCATTTTTTTCCAAGTAAATCGTAGTCCAGGTACACGATTTTGTTGTTAAAATTATTTAATTAATTTGTTATTTGATTTTATTATTATGTTGCTAAAATAATTTAATTTATGTTGCAGTTGGCTCTTTAAATCCTCCATTTTTTTCTTTCGGTATTTTCTCACAAGGTATGTTTATTTAACTAAATCGTAGATGATTTTATTATTATGTTGGTATATGATTTTATTGCAAAAATAATTTTATTTAGGTTTGTTATTTGATTTTATTGTTTTATTTAGGTTTTTGTTTGATTTGATTATTTTATTTAGGTTTTTTATTTGATTTTATTATTTAATTGTAAAAATTATTTGAATTTAGTTGAATAATAATAATAACAACAACAACATTAATAATAATAACAATAATTTTAATGATAATAATAACAATGTATTATTATTGTTCGGCTTTATCTTCTTCTTCAATTCTTTTTTATAATAGTAATAATAATAATATTAAGAATAATAAGAATAATAATAACAAGAATAATAAGAATAATAATAATAATAAACAATAATAAGTATAATAATAATAATAATACAAGTATTATGGTTCGGGTTTCTCTTCTTCAATTCTTTTTTATAATAATAATAATAATAATAAATAAATAAATAAATAAATAAATAAATAAATAAAAATAATAATAATAACAATAATTAATAATAATAACAACAATAATAATAGCAACAATAATAGTAACAACAATAATAATACAAGTTTTATGGTTCGGCTTTCTCTTTTTCTTCAATTCTTTCTTTTATACTAATAATAAGAAGAAGAAGAATAAAAATAAAATAATAATAATAATAATAATAATAACAACAATAAAAATAAGAATAAGAATAATAATACAAGTATTATGCTTCGGGTTTTTCTTCTTCTTCAATTGTTTTTTTATAATAATAATAATAATAATAATAATAATAATAATAATAATAATAATAATTAATAACAACAACAATTAATTATAATAACAATAACAATAATAATAACAACAATAACAATACTTAGTGTATCATTTAGTGTTAATATAATTTTTTTATTATGATAAAAATTTAAGCATTTTTTTCTTAAAAAATTCCTAACAAAAAAACTATTGTCTACCCAATATGTTGTGAGTATGCAATTATAAATTACCATAGCTTGGATTTAAAACAGTATCAAATAGTTTTCAACCTATAGATCAATTATATAAAAAGATAAAGAATATATTTTTTAACATTTTAATGTTATTAAAATTAAATTTAAAAGTTTTATAAGGATTTACAAAGTATTTTGTTTATAATTATCAATAGTTTCACATAAGCAAAATTAAGGGTTCAATATATGTTTAGCTTATGTAATATAACATGATAGAAACTTTATTCCATTTCAATTTATTTACTTTGACCAAATATTTACACCTAAAATTACATGTAAATATATTGAACATCATTGTAAATCTACTGAATATCAGAAATCATTGCTGCATATAGCTACAAATAACACATCTCTATTGTGTACATTACATTACTAATATAATAAATAGACACATTAAACAGATGGTCGTCTTCATATTTAACAGCTAATTAAATATGTCGTTGCTACCTGCAGATTTAGTTATTTTTTAACCTGGTAATAATGGAGATAGTGATATAGATGTAGAAGTCAATGAATTATTTGATAATGAAGAAAATATAGAGGAAGAGAATGAAGTGATCCCTTCTGAGATATTTACACAAATAGATTGGAACATTGTGAATTCTATTTGTGAACAAGGCTCTACATTGGCAGATAAGAATGTATCCGTAGACACATATTGTTTAATTCAGAAGGGAATGATATTTGACTGCAAGGAAGATCTTCAGTTAGCCGTTAAGAAGTACTGTGTGACACAACACTATGAAAGTGTTGTAGTCCATTCGAACCAAAATTTGTGGAATGTTCGATGCAAACAGTGGAGTAATGGCTGCAACTGAAGGTTATGTGCTAATAAGCGTAAGAGCCACAGATTGTTTGAAATCACTAGACTCGAAGGAGTGCACTCGTGTCTGTACTCAAATTTAACACAAGATCACTCACAACTAGATTCAAATTTCATGAGTGTTGAAATTTAGAACATAGTGAAAGATGATCCTAGTGTTACTGTACCTGTGCTTGTAGAAATCATAAAACAATAATACGGGTACAATGTCAAGTATAAACGGGTGTGTCAAGCCAAGAAAAAAGCTTTGATTGTTATTTTTGGTGATTGAGAGAAATCATATAGCGATCTTCCGTACTAGTTGATTGAAGGCTTTCTATTTGCCGACAAATCAAACACCCTGGTCCACTGTATGTTTCTTCTGCTTTTTTAATCGATTTTGACTAGGCTGGTACGTATGCTTAAGGCAGTGCATGTCTCGCATGATTGTATAGGAAATTATGTCAAGCGAGTAATGCACGATATTTAGAGATTCCTGACCCATTAATGTTGCTGCAAGTATAGACGTATGACAGATTTTCTATTCTAGCACCACAAGTACCACTTGAGGTGTCAGTTAGTCGACCTTTAAGTTTTAGTTATTTCTTTTATGTCTATATTGTTTTTTTTAATAAAAATTTCACTATCTATAACTTGTTAATGATTTCTTTCTAACATTAGATGGAGCGGTGTTATACCTTCATCAGAACTGTCAGCAAATATGTTGTTGACCTATCAAATGATATTTGATCAGCTGATCAACTCTTAGGTAGTAAAATATTATACCAATGTTGTCTAGGTATGTTTTTTGTTGCTTACTTATGTTTGTTTTTTTAACAGATTAATTGGACACCATACACGTCCCACATTATGACATTGCTTCCTATCAATGTCATAATGGTCAAGTGGTGTGGACATACGTGGATCCTATAATTTGCTTTCATCTCGTTGAGAAACATCGGCCAGATCGTGTATTGCGACAGTTCAATATGCTACAAATGCCACCAGAGTTTTTCTTCACTGATCGGAGCCTACACCAAATTGATTTAAGAGGCAAGCACGATCAAAATTGGAGTAGGATTCATGCGGAGCATATAACAACGTGGCATTCACAAAATATTTTTTATGCCGAAGCAAAAGCAACACACGAGCCGACAGTATCAGATAACTACTTTTCCTAGTACTCGTCGATTATCAAACGCTTCATCACACCTAATTGTGCTTACGATTATCGCATGGTAATATTTTTAATATGATTTATAGTTTTAATACAAGCATGAACATTTTTTAATTATATTATTTACAATTGTTCAGAATAATTTTGTACAAGACGTATGTTGAGTCTCCATGGAAAACAATTTTGAAATTTTTAGACCAATGTGTGATGAAGTCATGGAAGATATAGAACAACTTGTTCAGCAGACTTGACGACTAAAGGTTGTCGACACAGATCGTAGACGCACGACGTAGACTACGACGACAAGGCGATGATGTTGTAGAGGAAGATGAAGAAAATTCTTAATTTGTATAATTTAAGTGTTATTTAATTTTTAAATTTTGCTAGAACTTTATTCAAGTTGTATAAATTAAAAATTGGACTTTTTAAAATCAATTATAAATTAAAAGTTGCTAAAACGTGATTTAGATGTAGGAATCTTAATAATATTATTTTTAAAATAGAAAACCAAGTATAAGAATTACAAGAGTTGATAAATTTGTTTGTTGGATATCACCGAGGTAAATAATGGAAAATTGACTAGTACCAATACAAATAAGTATTCTCTTATAAAACTAGCATATTAAAAAAAAACGTTCAAAATATTTTTTTCTCGATCTATCTTAAGCCACGAGATTTCCTTAATAAATTTTTTAAAAAAATCAACTTATTGATTGATTTGTGATGCATTTCGATAGAGATTGTACAACATTATTTTCAAATATTCCTAAG
>JBBPDI010000022.1:10889382-10916626 GCA_037974545.1 Cucumis variabilis
TCTAATTCTTGATACAATTGATTGATGATTCTAACAAAAATTATATCAAGATCAAAGATTAATCAAACCCTAATTATGATGAAAAATCAAAGTAATGAAATTCTCAAAGATTAGAATCACCTAAGCACAAATTACCTCAAGAAATTAGCTTTGTATTTTCAATAATTCTGGAAAATTTGTTGAAGATTCAAAAATTATAGAATAAGGGTAAAGAATTTGGAATTTGGGAGAAATTGGGAGAGATTTTAGAGGGAATAGTGAATTGAGTTGAATTCTATATGAAATTAGGAGTTATTATGGGTATTTATAGAAAAAAAATGGGAAATTATAGCAAATGGGCCCAAAATTACATTTTTAAGTCCATTCCCACTTAAAAATACAGAAATTGACATTTTTTCTTATTTTTGCATTTTATTTACAAAAATGCCATTAAAAATAAAGAAGAAAAAATGTTTTACGTTGGGAAAGATTCAAACTCTAGTGGCTGAAGGGTGCACGAATGAGGAGATTGCGCCATGTGGTGCACAGAGAGAGGTGGATGAAGAAAAACGTGGATTAAAGATTCAAATAAGATGGGTTAAATTGTGCGTGAGAGGAGATTCAAACTGGCGCACGCGAAGAGCCTTAAACCACGTCATTTTTTTCTTTGAAAATCCGAATTTAAATTATGTCTGGTGAGGTTCAAACTTGTGACGTCTGGGTGGCTTGTGCGCGTGTAGTTGATAGAAACGTGTCAATCTTCTTCAATATTTACCAAAATGCCCCTTATGTTTAATTTGTTCGTTCTCGTTCATTTGAACTTCGATTTAGGTGATTTTTGTGTCGTTGGGTTTGTATTGAAGTCTATTTTCATATCCTGCATAAAAGTATAAAAATAGTAAACATATGCATGATAAGGATTGAGAATAGGCTATCTTTAAATGGGTCAATATTTGTTCTAACACGCGCTAACCTCATAAGAGGTTTGCCACGCATGTTGGGCATGCCCACATGCTCACATCATGCATAGGCACACCGCGTGCTTACCTGCATAGCCTTCATTGTGTGTTTCCTTAGTCGTGCACCCGTTGCGCGTAGGCCGTGTGAAACCCAAAAATTTATATCATCTTTGGAAAAATGTTAAAAGTAAAAGTGTCATGAAAAGAATATTACGCTTAGTGGAGAAAAGTTATCCAAGTGTTGAGATTTAAGAATAAAGTGTTTAGAGGTTATGTTGGCATTGAGTAGGCAACCAAAAGGATGGAAATAATTTGAACATGGGTGTCACTAGGCTTTTGGAATGACATGTCAAGTTTGAAGATGTTTAGTGAGAAAAAGGATTTCGAGGTTATCTAGGCATTTGGATGGCTTGGCGAAGACATTAGAGGTTAGTTAGGCATTTGAGGCTTGTTGTTCGATGACAAGACTACACATAAGGCTATTTGTTGAGAGGTTAGCTGGCGATGAGAGCTTATATGGTCGAACTTTGAGAGAAGGCTTAAGAAGTTAGTGTGGTCGAGAAGAAAGGTTATGCGAAATGGACAAAGAGGTTAGCCATGCATTTTGAACAACTATGTGTGAAGCTCCTAGCAATCGATTTAAGGAATAATCCAAGTGTCTTAATAATCCAAGACTACACAAGGAACAACTATGCATTTTTAATTTTGAGGTGGAAAGGTAGTAGAAGGTGTCTTAAGGAGGATTAAGGGTGGATTTAAGCAAGGATAAGGTGTCAAGATAATTTCATGTAAGGATTTCTATAAATAGCTAAATTCAGCAAGGAGTTTCTCACAACTTACTAGGGAATTTTCACTCAAATTGATCTTGAAAGTTCAAAAATTGTGTCTAGTTTATGAGTAAGGGCTGCTATGCATTTTTGGATTTAACGAAGTTTGCGGTTTGATCAAGAGAAGGCGAGAAGGTCATTTCTTAGGTGAGTCTAAGCAAGGTGCATTCCAAATGGGCTACAAGACTCCTCTTTTAGAATTTGATTACGATATTTTGAGGTAAGAAAGTTACATCATTTTAAAGCAACTTTAAAGAAGAAAATTTTGTCAAAAGAGTTAGGATTTTAAGTTATAATTTTTTTAAGTTGAATCATATATTTTGGATGAAAATTAAAGTTGTGGGTTGTAGGTCAATGTCATGCATGGTAGGCAAGATGGGCTTTTCATTTTGGTCATAGAGGTTATTTTGTATTGTTTTGAGGTTTATGGCAAGGTTATGGCATAAGTGAGTGGTAAGGCATCCGCTCAGGCTACATGCATGACATACGAAAGTAGGTTAATAGTCGACAAGTTGGGCGCACAACACCATGCGAACAAGACACACAATGGTCGCTGATGTGTGGCCTTGTGCGTGCGTTGCCCCTCATTGTGAGGTTAGCATGCGGTGTACTCCCTTCATTATGAGGTTAGCATGCGACAAGGTCCTAGACCATGCACGCACGGCCAACTCCATTCACCATGTCATTGGGCATCGTTGGACTGTTTTTGGGCTATTGTGTTATTTTTGGGAATTTTAAGGGAACTTTTGGATATTTTGATGTTCAAGGAATTAATTAAGGATAAAATATAAATTTTTTAGGACAAAGAGGATAAGGAGAAATTTTTTGCCAAGGATCTGTAAAAGTATTGTGTAAGACCCAAACTTTAGATATCTTATATTTTTCAAAGAGCTTGAAAGGATTAGTTTTGATCAAATTTAAGACAAGAAAGTAGACCTAAGAAGTGTTTTGGTAAGTGTGTTGTGATGGGTGAAAAGAAGGAAGGTCATGTTGTGGAAGTTTAAGAGTTTAAGAGGTTAGAAAGAATGGCAAATTTTGGTTAAGTTTCAAAGAATAGTACTTTAAGCGTTTTGGGTTGGCTTGGAAAAATAGTTACACAGGTTAGAAAGGATTTTTTATTGTTTAAGGTTGGCGAGAAAGAAGGATCATAGAGGTTGGGCGTTTTAGCTAACTTCATAAAGGAGTTTCACAGCTCACTTGGGTATTTTCACTCAAATTGATCTTGAAAGTTAAAAAATTGAGTCTATTTTATTGATAAAGGAAGCTGGATGATTTGGATATGAGAAAGTTGGTGTTTTAGATAAGAGAAGGCGAGAAGGTCAGTTTCCGAGTGAATTTGAGGAGTGCACCTTACTCAAAGTATAAAGGAGGTGTCTTAATGAGGTTTAAGGTGGATTTAAGCAAGGATGAGGTGTTAACTTGTACTCATGCAAGGAACTCTATAAATAGGCCATATTCAGTATTAATTTTTTCACAATTCACTCGTGCATTTTGATTAAAATTACCCTAAAAAGTTTCCATTTTGAGTCTATTTTATATAATTGGGGCTGCAGGTTTAATTTAAGAGAGGAAAGCCTGAGTTTGAGCGAAAAGAAGAGAGAAAGGTCATTCTCAAGTAAAAACTGGAAAATCTTTACTCTAAGGAGGTTGCAGGACGCAATTGGTAGAATCTTTTGCTGAAATTCTAAGTTAATAATATTAATACCTTTTGCATCAACTTGGTAGAAGCAAATATTTTCATTTAAGTTCTGGATTGTATGTTATTAAGCTCTAAAGTGGAAGAAAGATTTTGGTCGAAAATGAGTTTCTGGGCAATGAAGGTTGTCAGACTTGGCGTGTTAGATCAGAGAGATTTAGGGCAAGAATAAATCGGACAAGCATATCAACCAAGGGTTTAATCTACGATCTGTTAGTGGCTTTCTTCTTAAAAGTTTTGTGGTTTTGCTTAACTACTTTGAAAGATGATTTCAAATGAAAAAGTGTTTCAAAAGAGATTTATATGAAAAGTTAATATGTTCTCAATCATAATTTAGTTGATTCCTTGAGATGATGCTAACTTTTATGTGCACATAAAGAGTAAAGGCCACCATGGGGTATACAGACTACGTGGTGATAAATAGTTGGCTTATGCATTGAAAGGAGCGTATAAAGCTTAGTAGCCTGAGCAACAATGATGAATCTGTATGTTCTCAAATACTATTGATACAATAGTCTAAACGCAAGGTAATGAGACCAAGAGTAGAGAACGATTCGGGATCCTTGGCAAAAGGAATAACGGTTAACTAATGCTTGTTTAATTGAGATGATTTGTTTATTCGAAAAGATGTATTGAGAAATGGTATTATGCGAAACGATATTATTTATATGATTTGATATGTTATCTTGTTTTGCTGAATCGATTTGCAAAATGATGTTTATGAAAAGGTATTATGAAAATGATTTCATAAAACCTCACTAAGTCTTTTTGACTTATTCTTTCAAAATTTATCTTCCAAGACTTAGGCATTGAGGTCAAGAGGAGAGGAAGTTTGGGGTTGCTGGGCAAGAAGCTGCCAGGTGTTTTAAGTGTTGTTGTTGTATTTTAGTTAAGTGTTGTTTCTGTATATTGTTGTATTAAACACCTTGCTGATGATAAAAGTTTAAAGTTTGTTTTATCTGTTGCCTAAAGTACTTCTGTTAAGTGTTTGACGATTAAGTGAAGTTAAGGTAGTTAAGACAAGTGTTTTTGGCATTTAAATGCATCAAGGATGCTCAACTCGTACCGCATCTGGTGAGACGAGCAAGCAGGTCTACGGGTGGAGGTGTGACATATTGTAAGTAACACATTGATTTCTAAATAATTTAATAAACATGTTTTCAAGCTTACAAGCAATAACTTGTGAGTAACAAAATAATTTAAATAATTTATCAAGATGAGGGATATCAGAGGACCCACCTTGTGACTTATATGGTATAGCAAGTGAAAGATAGAAAGAGATTTAAATGCTATGTTTATGTTTTCTTTATGCAAATAACAAAGTTTTAAGTTAAATCGTTTTAGGAAACTTTTTTCTAAAACAGTTGCTCATTAAGTCTTTTGACTTACTTTATCAAAATGTTTTCTCACTTTTCAGGTACAAATTGTGGATCTCCGCTTGCTGAACATACAGTTGTCATGCCAACTTAATTTTAAATTATAAAAGGAATTGTTTTACGTAAAAGCATTACCGTATTTATTCATGAGTTTATACTTCTATGTTTGATATATTTTTCACTTGGTTTTAATAAAAAAAAATTCAAATGGGTCACACTACGATTTAAAGTGTTTCAAGTTAAAAAACTTCCTTTGTTTTTTTCACGTTTCCATGTCATGTGTCGTTGAGGTTGTTCAAGAGACGAACGACTTCAACTGACATCACACCATATCTTGGGATGAGCAAACAGGTGCCTTGGGTGGAGTGTGATAGGATCGTGTGTCTAACACAAGCTTAAACGCAACCCTAACCTCATTTAACCATCTTGCCTAGCAACCCCTGACACTTGACCAACAACCTCTACTACCCTGAAACTCATAATTCGTCCAGATCCTTACTTCTAATTTAGACCTTTATAACATAAAATCCAGAACTCAAATGAAAATACTTTCTTCTACAAAGTTTCTCTAAAAGGACTTGAATTTTTTACCACTAACTTTTAGAATGAAATTCTAAAAGACGAGTCGTGTAGCTCACTTTGAATGCACCTTTCTTAGATTCATCCAAGAAATAACCTTCTCGCCTTCTCTTGATCAAAATACAAGCCTCCTTAAATTCAAAACGTACAACAGTCCTTACTCACAAACTAAACACAATTTTTGAACTTTTATGATCAATTTCAGTTAAAATGCCCGAGTGAGTTGTGAGAAACTCCTTGTTGAATTTAGCTATTTATAAAAAGCCTTGCATGAAAATGTCTTGACACCTCAACCTTGCTTAATCCATCCTTAAACCTCCTTAGAACACCTCAAACTACCTTTCTACCTCAAAATGCATGTTATTAATATTAAGACACTTAGATTAACTTTAAACTGGTTGCTTTAAGTTTGCCACATGCATGTCTAAAATGCATAGCTAACCTCTTGGTCCGTCTCGCATAGCCTTTCATCCAAACTCCAAACGAAAACGCCCAAGCCCCTTAACAGGTCCAAAATGCCAACACCAAATGCCAACTAACCTCTCTTGGCCTTATTGCAAACCTCTAAACACATGCCTCTACACTAAGTCTTCTCGCGAACTAATCTCTAACCAAGCTTTCTTGCCTACACACAACGGCCAAATAACCTCTCCAACTACT
Source organism: Cucumis variabilis (assembly GCA_037974545.1). Classification (NCBI taxonomy): domain Eukaryota; kingdom Viridiplantae; phylum Streptophyta; class Magnoliopsida; order Cucurbitales; family Cucurbitaceae; genus Cucumis; species Cucumis variabilis. The sequence goes on from JBBPDI010000022.1 coordinate 10,895,459, forward strand.
CTTCTTGTCTAACCCTCAACCAAAAGACCAAACCTTAGAGGTTTTTTCTACTTTTCTCGGCCATACACAAAATACGAAGATAACGTCTTATCTTCTATTCCTTTGCCACCTAGCAAGCATCCTACACACCCACAGTAACCTCTTTAGAGGTTTTCTTCTCCTCTTAGCCACCCAACAAAACCTCTAAACACCTAAGCCAAAGCCAAAACGCCAAACTTCCATACTTAGCTAAATCTTCTCTTCTTTTCAAACTAAGTTTTTTAACTTTTAAACCTTAGCATCTTAGCCTTTCCTTTTTTCCATTTACCATGATACACAAAATTAACACTTCCTTGTATTAACATCACTTAAAACCAAACCCCTTTCAAGCTCTTAAAGAGATCTAAGTTTAATAGGGTCCATAGTTTACAAATATATTGTTGATATACTCTGTAATGATACATTGAGTTATATTGTTCATATATTTATTGTTCATATACTTTTAGGCAAATATTGTTGTAATTTATATTCTAAAACTCGTAGTTTGTAGTTTAAAATTATATTACATTCAATAAAGTGGTTAATGAGGATGTAGTAGTGAATATAGAATATTATAATATTGAATTCAATAAACTATGGTCCTGAGACTATCTAGTGTAGACTTGAACTTTATGTAGAGACATAAATGAGGATCGAGTTCGAGTATATAGACCAAATCGTCTATACTGTATGAATAAGGTTGGGCGCCTTATTCTTGTGACACTATGGATCTGGCCAGCTTGTATTTATTACAAAGTATGTCATTCTGAATCGTTAGTGAAAAGACATAGAAGTGAGGGTTGGAGGGATAAGAGCCCAAACATAGCGAAAGAATTATAGAACCATTACTCAATTTAATAGGAATTTAAAAATACCAATACATTGCAAAAAAATATAGAAACTAAATTCTAAATTCTAAGGCTAAGCATGCTTTTGAAATTAAAATTAGACATTATAGAGAAAAGAACTTACTCTCGTTGAAGCCTCTATTATCTACTAAAAGTCCAACATTGGGGCACTGCCACTCCTTCCTATTCTCTAAGTTGGGATTAGTTTGGGGGAACCAAAATTGGAAATGAATTTTTTTTAGAGAGAATTTATTGTTTCGAGAGAATTGCTTATATGCAGAATCACAAAATCCTTTTGTGACTATTTGTCGTACCAATATATCATTCTTTTTCAGTCTGAAGAAGAGGAAAATGGAGCAAATGTGGGAAAATTAACCACCCACGTTCTCTATTAATTTAATAAAGGACTATAAAATTAATATTAATATTAAATTAAGTTAAATAATTAATTAAGTTAATAATTAATTAAAGGGATCTTTTAAAAAATATAACAAAGAGACAAAATATTTACAACGTTTAGAACAATTTCCAAAATGGGAAAAGCCCACAAGCTTACAATAAGAAATTCCAAAACTGACCTGATTAATTGGCATTCAGTCCGCGTAATATATTTGGGGAACGATAGTTTAGTGTTTGGAAAATGATCGTTTTTATTTGGCTATTCTTTCCTATACAATCATTTAGATTTGATCGACCATCCCTTTGGAGGGGCTGATTATAGAAGTCGAAACAATGCAAATTCCAGAAATGGATACGATTTCTTAGGTTAATCTTCAACAATTGCTTTTCCTTTCGGTAGTCTGTTGAAGTGTACCTCTGGGATTTGAAAATGGTAAGATCACACTTATAGAATGAATTAAGTTAGTTAATGAATCATTAACCAAACAACGGTAGCTAAGGACTTTAGGAATATAAATAATTTTGATATTAGTTATTAGCTGAGATTGTCTCAATTCAGGAGAGGGGTAGTTGATCATCCTTCAGTGGTTGTTGCTCTAAACTTCTAAAGTTTCGTTGCAAAACTAAATCATCTGTTTGATTAGGGTTTCTTGATTGTTTGTTTTTGCTAAATTGATTGTATTTTTTTGTGTAATAGGTTACCACAAAGATAATTAATACTGTCAATTATTTGTTATTTTAGCATGTCTTCCTCAATTATGTCACTACTTAAAAATGATCCATTAACTGGTGAAAATTATGCAACGTGGAAATTGCATTTGAATATGATTCTGATTATTGCTTATCTATTCTTTGTCTTAATAGAGGAATGTTCTCCTTTCTCTACTGAAAATACATCCCAGACTGTCAAGGATGCATGTGTCGCTGGACAAAGGCAAATGACAAGGCCCATGTCTACATCTTGGCTTGTATATCTGACATACTGAGCAAGAAACATGAGATCATGGTCATTGCACGTTAGATCATGGAATCCCTATGAGAGATGTTTGGACAATCGTCCATTCATATCAAATAAGAGATTGTTAAATACGTTTATAATGTACGTATGAGAGAGGATCAATTTGTTAGAGAACATGTTCTCAACATGATAGTCCACTTCAACGTAGCAGAAATGAACAAAGTGGTTTTTCATGAGAAGAGTTTATTGTCCTTTATCTTGAAATCTCTTCCAAAGAGTTTTCTTCAATTTGGTAGAAATGCGAAAATGAACAAGATAAAGTACAACATGATTACCCTCTTAAACAAGTTGCAAACATTTCAGTCTCTTATAGAACAAAATGAAGGAGAGACAAATGTTGCTCATTTCAGAAGGTTTCAAAAGGGTTCATTCTATGGAACCAAGTTTGCATCTCTATCTTCTGGATTTATGATAATTCAAAATAAGAAAGGAGGAAAGGAAAAATGTTTCTAGTGCAATGTTGTTGGACTTTGGAAGAGGAACTGCCTCAAGTACCTTGCTGAAAAAAAGAAATAAAAGAAAGCAAAATATGATTTACTTGTCTTAGAAACTTATTTAGTGGAAAATAACCAAAAGGCATGGATACTTGATTCAGAAGCCACTAGTCATGTTTGTTCTTCTTTATAGGAAACTAGTTCCTTCCAGCAGCTCGAAGAGGATGAGATGACACTCAATGTTGCAATGAGAGAAGTCATTTCAGCTCATGCAGTGGGAGATGCAAAGTTGTGTTTTTAGAAATAGATTCATATTCTTTAGAAAACTTGAACATAGTTCCTAAGATTAAGAGGAACTTAATTTCTATTTCTTTGCTTATTGAATTGTACTCGGTTATTTTTTTTCTCTTTCTTTAATAAAGCATTCATTTATAAGAATGATGTACATATTTGTTCAACTAAGCTTGAAAATAAATTTTATGTATTAAGACCTAACGAAACGAAAGCAATTTTAGTCATGAGATGTTTAAAACTATTAATACTTAAAATAAAAGGCAAAGAATTTCTCCTAATCACAATACCTTTCTTTTGACATTTAAGATTAGGTCACATTCATCTCGATAGGATTAGGATATTGGTAAAGAATCAACTTCTAAATGAGTAAGATGATGATTCATTGTCTCCATGTGAATCTTGTCTTGAAGGAAAAATGACTAAAAGATCTTTTACTGGAAAAGGTTACAGAACCAAAGAAACCCTATAACTTATACATTAAGACCTCTGTGGTCCGATGAATGTAAAAGCTAGAGGAGGTTTTGGATATTTTATCTTATTTATAGATGATTATTCAAGGTATGGTTATTTATACTTAATGGAACATAAGTCTGAAGCTTTTAAAAAGTTCAAGGAATATAAGGCTGAAGTTGAAAATCTATTAAGTAAAAAGATTAAAATACTTCGATATGATCAAGGTAGAGAATACATGGATTTGAGATTCTAGGACTATGTAATAGAACATAGAATCCAATCCTAACTCTTAGCACCTGGTACATCTCAACAAAATGGTGTATCAGAAAGAAGAAATAGAACTTTATTAGACATGGTTCGTTCAATGATGAGTTATGCTCAGTTGTCTAGCTCATTTTGGGGGTATGTAATTGAGACTACAGTTCATATCTAGAACAATCTTCCCTTAAAGAGTGTTTTTGAAACACCTTTTAAGTTATGGAGAGGAGATAAACCTAGTTTAAGTCACTTCAGAATTTAGAGTTGTCCAGCACACGTGTTAGTGACAAATAAAAGAAGTTGGAACCCCGTTCAAGGTTATACCAATTTGTTGGTTACCTTAAAGAAACGAGGGGTGGTTTATCCTTCGATCCATAAGAAAACAGAGTGTTTGTATCGATAAATGCTAAATTCTTGAAAAAAGACCACATAAGAGATCATGAACCATGAAGCAAATTAGTATTAAATGAAGCTACTGATGAATCAACAAGAATTGTTGATGAAGCTAGTCCCTCATCATAAGTTGATGAAACTAACACATCAGGTCAGTCTCATCCTTCTCAATTGTCTAGAATGCCTCGATGTAGTAGGAGGATTGAATCACAACATAATCATTACTTGGGTTTACCTGAAACTCAGATTGTCATACCAGATGATGGTGTTGAAGATCCATTGTCCTATAAAAAGGCAATGAATGATGTAGATAAGGACCAATAGGTCAAAACCATGGACCTTGAAATGGAGTATATGTACTTCAATTAAGTGTGGGAGCTTGTAGATCTACCTGAAGGATTGAAATCTGTAGGGTGCAACTGGATCTATAAGAGAAAGAGAGATTTAGCTAGGAAGGTACAGACCTTCAAAGCTAGACTTATGGCAAATGGATGTCAATATTGCTTTTCTGAATGGTAATCTTGAAGAGAGTGTCTTTATGTCTCAGCCCAAAGGGTTCATAACCTAAGGTTAGGAGCAAAAAGTTTGTAAGGTGAATCGATCCATTTATGGGTTGAAACAAGCATCTAGATCTTGGAACATTAGATTTGATACTGCGATCAAATCTTACCATTTTTACCAAAACGTTGATAAACCTTGTGTATACAAGAAAATAAACAAAGGTAAAGTAGCTCTTTTAGTACCTTATGTGGACAATATCCTTCTCATTGGAAATGATGTAGGATACCTAACTTACGTTAAAAATTGGCTAGCAGCCCAATATAAAATGAAAGGTTTGGGAGAGACACAATATGTTCTTAGGATCCCAATCATAAGGGATCGTAAGAACAAAACTCTTGTACTATCTTAGGCAACCTATATCAATAAAATGTTGGTTTGATATTCGATGTAGAACTCTAAGAAGGATTTATTACCTTTCAGACACTAGGTTCACTTGTCTAAGGAACACTGTCCTTAGACACCTCAAGAAGTTGAGGATATGAGATGTATTTCATGCCTCAGTTGTGGGCACCTTAGTATATTCTATGCTCTGCACTAGGCCAGACATTTGTAATGCTGTAGGAATAGTCAGTAGATATCAGTCCAACCAAGGGTTAGACCACTGGACGACAGTTAAAATTATTCTCAAGTATCTAAAGAGAATGAGAGACTACATGCTTATGTATGAGCTAAGGATTTGATCCTTACAGGATACACTGACTTTGATTTCCAAACCAATAAAGATTCTAGGAAATCCAAATCGATATCAGCATTCACCCTAAACGAGGGCGTTGTGGTATGACATAGCATTAAGCAAGGATGCATTGCAGACTCTATTATGGAGTGTTGGAATTTTCTTCCTAAAACTCGTGGTTTATAATCATATTATATTCAATAAATTTGTTATTAATACTATAATCTTAAAGCCAATAAACTAAGGACCCGAGGCTATTATTGAGTAAACTTGAGCTTTATGTGGAGACATAAACATGGATCAAGTTCAAGTACATAGCCTAAATAGTCTATAGTATATGAATACGGTTAGACACTTTATTCTAGGGACACTATGGATACAGCCTGCTTTGTAGTTAGTACAAACGATATGATCATGAATTGTTCATGCAAAGACAAGAAAGTGGGAACATATTATATAAAGAGTTTACATAAGACTAAAACCATGAAATAGTCACTTTTAGGTTATAACACCGTTGAATTTAATAAAATCTACTATTTTGTTTACAGATATCCAGTGTAACTTAATCTTAATCTTGAGTTAACTATGAACTTCTATTCACGCGATATTATCCTTAGATCTTCATAGCTAAGGGTAGCTCAATGACGCTGGCCCAATAAGCCTTCCATTTCAAGGATAAGACCGGGTGGATAGCTAGGAACATAGGGTGCAAGACAAAATTCACTCTTACCCAAATTAGGAATAGTAGATAGGTTGTTCCCTTAAGGACTGAATCCGAGTCTTGAACAAGAGGTCTCACCCTCTCATTGGCCCTAGAGAAATTCGTTTTATCGGTTGGACCTAAAATCAATTGTTCAATAGTTGATCAGTAAGACCTAAGAAACAAGATGTAGTCTCGAGGATAAAACAATACTTTAACCCAGTCAAGGTTACGAACAACCGGTGAAGGATTAACTTACTTATCATGGTTATGTAACATGGACACAAATATATCTATACTGAAGGTAGTGCAACTATGGGGACTTTAGTGGAATAATCCGTTAGTTAACGAATGGTGATTAACTCGGTCTAAAAGAGTTTAGCCAGTTAATCTCATATTGTTGGAGCCAATGATCTATAGGTCCATTAGGCTCATCTGCTAGCTCACAAGGAATCAACTTAGAACATTATGCTGGAATAATTCGAATTTTTCGAATTAGGTAAAGAGAAAGAAACCAACGAATATATTTGATATAGTCGTTGGTTATAAGCTTAAGATAGAGCTTCATGTTTAAATATGATTTAAATATTAAAAATATGAATATGGATTCAAATTCAGAAGTTTGAAATTGATGGAAATGATCAAAGTTATGAAAAGTCAAAATGTTGACTTTTGACTTTGAAATGTCAAACTTTGACAAACTTTATATTCAAATGTGATTTGAATTTCGGAGAAATGAATGTAGATTCATCTTCGAAAGATCAAAATTAGTCAAGACGGATAAAATGGTAAAAAGTCAAAATGTTGACTTTAGACTTGAAAAAGTTAAACTTTGAATTTGATTTAAATGTTAAATTACCATATTACCCTTAGACTAATTTAAATAATAACACTGGTTGAGATTTGGCAAGCTTATTACTTGCATGTGATATGCAAGTGGCTTATTATATGCAAGCCACCTATTCCACTAAGAATGCCAAGTGGTGAGATAGGGAAGCTCTTGCATGTAGTTTGCTTGAAAAGATTTTTTTTCTTTTTTTGCAAATATGAAAGGACTCTTGGTAAAAGAAATGAGATAATTTAATTTTGTAATTTAGAATTAGAAAATAAACCAAGAACTCTTTTTAACTCTCAACAACAAAAGATCTAAAAGTTAGACTCCTCCAAAAAGTACTATCTCTCTCTATTTTCTCCACCATTTTGAGTCCCACAACTCGATTTCAAGTTTGGAGAATAGCGGTCAACACTAGTGGTAGTATAATGTATGGTGATACATTATTATATAAGGTTTATATTTTAATCAAAATTTATTATATAAATTTAATTTTGGATATGATTCCAAAGTAATGTATGAAATATAAAATATTTGAATGAGTTCAAATATTAATTTAATGTTAATTGGATTCATAATAAAATAATTTGTTATGAGATAAATTTATATTTGAATACGATTCAAATTTAATTTAAGTTAAATATAAGTTATTTAATCTAGCTATTAATTAATTGGAGAATTAACTAATAGTTTAGTTTAATTTTATTTAATTGAATTAGTTTAAAACTATATAATACAGAAGAGATATTGATTAAATATGAATTAATAATTATTAATTGATTAATTAATTACTTAATTAATTAGTTGATTAATTAATTATTTTGTTGATTTGAAGTTTCTATTAATTTAATATGAGAAATGAGATATTTTTCTCATGATTCTCTCAACCTCTCTCAAGGAAAGAGAGTTATAAATATGCATAAGATAAATAAGTTTTCTTAATTAAGCCAATTCTTTTGCTATCTGCAAATCTAGTTTCTTTCTAAACTTATTCCCATTCCAATTGGTTCCTACAGACCACTCATCCCAGAGGATAGGAAGGTCTCCGACGTATGGCAATAGGATATATATAAATCTAAATATTTGTGTCTTAGTAATGACATTCTTGGGCTTTGTACAATTGTTCTTTTATGAACCTACAAAAAAAATTATGTACAAAAACTAAATGAATAATTAAATTTATACATAAAGACTTTAGTTGAAAAATCTAGCTAGAAGTTAATAGTTAAAGAATGTACATAAAATAACTTTGTCATGAGGCCATGCTACTCTGCTTCCAACAGCATCCTCAATGTATGTCATATCTGAGTTAGGTCTCCATAAAAATGCATCTGACTGCTTTGGCAAGTCCACCCAAACTCTACCAACATGTGAATCGAGAGGAACATGGTGAACAGTAACTTTAGGTTCATTTGAGGACCATCGACCTTTAGCAACCACCTCTTTTGTACCACCCCAATTTAGCAATGTGCACTTGTGGAGAGTATTGTTATTATTAATATTCTATACCAACAAGGCAATATAAAATACAATACTAAGCATAATGAGCAAGTTATAGCAATTAGAAATAACAATTAAAGACCTTACAAGAGGTGAATTTCCAATCGGGTTAGTAACAACATTGTTAACCATTTGATCATTTGAAGCGTTAGAAAGTTGGTCGCTTTCATTACCCTAAAGTTAGAAAATAGAAAAATAATGTATACAAGTTAAACAATTAGAAATAAAGAATATAAAGCTATGTTAAAGTATGCTATGAAACTTCATACTTGTGACTTAAGAAGGTGGGATATTAAAGATCTCATTTGAGACATTTCAACCTCCATCTTGTCATACTTTTCTTTGAGTTTAGCATAATGATGAACTTTTTAAGACAGTAAAGAAAGCTTCGATGAGGTAACTCCAAATCCAAATGCTCTAATATGACCCTCTCGGTCTGGACCAAGAATTTTACTTATTGAATCGTTTGCCACATAGTTTGAAAAAGTATTTATCCCATCATTATCAATTTCTTTAATACGCTCCGAAATAACATAAATGTGTAAATACTCATTTTTAAAGTAAAAAATCATTAATGAAAACACCTTTAAGCATCCTTTTCCATGACCCCCCCCTAAAAAAATAATCATAAAGCAACACCTACTCAATAAATGGTTTTAGTCATTCAAAGAACATCAGCAGTAGAACTCCACAAATCAACAAGTCAAGTATTTGATATTCCCCCAACTCATACATTTCTAAAGCCAACAACAACTAATGAAAACAACTTTAAACATCCTTTTCCACAACCCCCCACCAAAAAAAAACATCATAAAACAACATATACTCAACCAATAATTTTAGTCATTCAAAGAACATCAGTAGAACTTCACAACTCAACAAGTTAAGTATTCGATATTCCCCCAACTCATACATTTCTCGAGCCAACAACAACTAATGAAAACATCTTCAAACATCCTTCCCCCCAAAAAAAATCATAAAGCAACACATATTCAATAAATGGTTTTAGTCTTTCAAGGAACATCAGTAGTAAAACTCCACAACTCAAGAAGTCAAGTACTCGATATTCCCCAAACTCATAAATTTCCAAAGCCAAGAACAACTAATGAAAACATCTTTAAACATCCTTTTCCACAACCCCCCGCCCAAATCATAAAGCAATACACACTCAACAAATGGTTTTAGTCATTCAAAGAACATTAGTAGTAAAACTCCACGATTCAACAAGTTAAGTATTTAATATTCCCCCAACTTATACATTTCTAAAGCCAAAAACAACTAACGAAATCATCTTTAAACATCCTTTTCCACTACCCCTCCCCTAAAAAAAATTAGAAAAATAAAATAAATGATTTTAGTCATTCAAAGAAATTGATTTGCATAAGAAATCTTTTAGTCATAAGAAACCATAACAACAACTTCAGCTTCATCTCTAGAACTTGATCTGCATAATGTTTTTTCTTGAAGAGATACACCACTATTTTGTGTTGATCTTTTAATACTCTTGACATGAAATTTTTGAACATTAACAATAAAACTAGTGAAAGATGCTGCAGATTTTCTAGGTCCATTTGCAAGTCACTTTACTAACTAAGGCATAAAAGAAATGATTTAGTTGTTTTTAGTACCTTATTACATTGGAGCTTATCAACTATGGCATAAAAGAAATAATTATCTACCTTTGATTTTAACCATGTTGAAAACTCATCATAATTTATTTTCCATAGCAAGCTACTATCTCTAACAAGTCTTCTATTCGATGTAAGTAGCTCATTCATATGCATCCTATAAAATTAGTTGGTTACATGTGCATTATACAATAAGAAAAAAATAATAATTTTAGGCTTTAACTTTAAATACATACTCAACAAATGGTTCAATCTCTGTAGGGTTTAATAACACATATTTACATGTATTCTTTAAGTCATCATCATCCATCACAATTGATATTCTGGCTGATATTGGACAACCTTCGAGAATGACATTATTCTCCAATTCTTTATTACCACATTCTTTACGAAAGAATTATGGTGGCTCATTAAAAAATTCACTGAAAAAGTTTACACATTCATTTGTTAAATAACCTTCAACAATACACACTTCTGGTCTTACTCGATTCCTAACATATGCTTTGAGTACCTTCATGTATCTATATAATAAAAATATCATAATTAGAACCGAAGTTACTTCAAACTCCTATATAAGAATAAATGTGGTATCTTTCAAATGGATACATCCAACAAAATTGAATTGGTTTGCATAATCGAGCTTCACGTCCTAAGTGAACAACCAGATGTACCATAATATCAAAGAACGAAGGAGGAAAAACCCTCTAAAAAAGGCATATTGTTTCAACAATTCCATGTTTAGTCTCTACCAATTTCTCTCTATCAACCACTTGTTGACAAAGTATATTGAACATTGAACATAAACTCATTATTGTATTTCTTGGACCTTTAGGTAGTAATCCTCTTAAAGCCATGGGTAAAAGTTGTTGAATTAATACATGACAATCATGTGACTTCAACCCCATAATTTTGCAATCATCCCGAGATACGCAATTTGCAATGTTAGAACTGGATCAATCTGACAACTTTAAGTTGTATAATCTCTTACAAAAAGATTGTTTCTATGATTTAGATAATGTATACGATGCTGCAGAAAGGTATATTTGTTTTCCTCTTTCTTGTGGGTGTAAATTAGCTCTTATGCCCATTAATTCTAAATCATTTTGAGTAGTAACTCCATCCTTAGATTTTCTTTGAATGCCTAATAAAGTCCTAACAATGCTTTCAAGAATGTTCTTTTCAACATGCATGACATCAATATTATGGCGTAACACCAGCTCTTATATGAAAATGAAAGGAATAATGTTAGACAAATAAAAGATTATTTACTCAATGTGTGCCAACATAAGTGAAAATTGGACATAATAAATGAAGACAAAAAGTTACCTTCCAATATGGTAAATCAAAGAAGATGGACCATTTTTTCCACATTTCTTTCATTTGTGTACTTCACTTCCTCTTCTTGTACTTTCCCTAATGATTTTTTAACTTTTCTAAGATATAGATAAATCTAATTTTCATTCACTACCTTGGGCAGCAATCTATTTTCTATTTTTCTGTCAAACCAAGATTTCTTTTTACTATATGAATGAGAATAGGGTAAAAATCGTCTATGACCCATGTAAGAAAAATTTCTACTATTTTTCAACCAAACTGCATGTGCATCATCTCCACAAGTTGGACAAGTAGTTTGTCCTTTCATGGTGCACCCAACAAGATTTCCATATGCTGAAAAATTATTTATGGTCCACATAAGAATTGCTCTTAAATTAAAAGTAATTTTGATAAATATATCATAACATGACACTCCTTTCCATAATTCTTCTAAATCTTCAATAAGTGGTTGCAAATTTATGTCAATATTGTTACCAGGTTGTTTAGGACCAGGAATTAACAATGTTTGCATTATGTTCTCCTTCTTCATGCATAACCATGGTGCAAATTGTACGTAACAAGCATTACTGGCCAACAAATATACCTACTACTTAAACTAGAAAATGGGTTAAAATTATTGGTGGCAAGACCAAACCTTAAATTATATGGGTCCATAAAGAAATTTGGCCATTTCTTATCGATTAATTCCCATGCTACTTAATCAACAGGACGGTGCATTAAACCATCATTGCTTTTATGCTGTGAATGCCATGTTAAATTCTTAGCAACTTCAAAGGTATTAAACATGCGTTTCAACCTAGATATGATAGGAAACTATCTTAAGGATTTAATAGGCACACCTTGTCTACTTCGTTTAGTACTAGAATCCATCAACCATCTAGGCGAATCACAATGCGATCATATTTCTAAGTTCTCATTTTCGTTTCGAAATAAACAACAATTATTTATACATGCATGAATCTTTTGATATCCTAAATCAAATGTTTTGAAAATTTTTCTAAAATCATAAAGAGATCGTGAGATAACATTGTTTGAAGGTAGCATATCATGCATAAATTCCAATAAGTTACTAAAACTTTTATCAGACCAACCACTCAAAGCTTTAAGTTTATATAAGGCCATCGTAGCTGATACCTTTGTGAATTTTATTTACAATCGGGATATAAAGGGGTCTTTACATTTTTCATTTTTTGATGAAGTTCACTATCAGTATTTGAAAAGGTTGGCTCAACATTTACTTCTTCTCTTTCATATGTAGACTGATACATGTTAAATACATCAAACATATCTACATCCATAATTTCTTCCCTTACACAAACTTCTTACCCATGATGATACCAAATCTTATATGTTGGGTCCATTCCCTTAATTACTAAATGCTCGTAAACAATCTCAAAGGATTGATGACTCATGTTTCTATAATCCTTGCAAGGGCACATAATCAAATCCACATCCATTGAATCCTTCTTTACTTTCTCTACAAACTCCCATGCTCCTTTTATATACTCGTCTGTGGCTCTAAAAAAATATCCAGATGTTCATGATTTAAAAATGACAAACAACTTCTTATTATTGGTATTCTAATAAATTATTATGTTGTTGTTGTACCTATTTAGATGTACCTACTCTTTATTGAACATTCTTTCTCCAAACTTTATGTATCAAGAGTTGTTGCGAATTACATTTGCAACCAGTAAAGATGCACTTCTGAAATCAATAAAACTCTTCAAATGTATCAATATCTCTTTAGAACTAATTAAATTGACTTGAACATGAAATAGTCACAGAAATAGTCAAGGAGAGCAAAACTTGCTTAGGCACCCATTGTCTCGTGTGTGTGTGAGAAGAACTCATTCTCAAATGTGTGTATAGATATGCATATATTGAAATAAAAGAGATGATTCTCATTATGGTGGAGGTCTGACTCTGTCTAGGTTCAATGCCTCACTTTATATCATCGACCAAAGTTTTTTTTGTTCTTTTAAACTAGGGTCCCTTTTTCTTTTTAGATCGATTGCCTAGTTTGTTATTGTTTTGCCTTTCTGGCTTCTCCTATTCTGTCATTTATTTATTATTTTTATCACTCTCATGTATTCTTTTATTTTATCTCAATGCAAGTAGTTTTTCAAATAAAAAACACGACATGCTTTGTGATTACAATATCCTTCATTTAAGGCTTTGTTAGTATTTTTTACCTGAAACTCAGTAAAACTCAGTAAGGATAGAAACAGAGGCATCACTCTATGGAAATATATGTATATTCAAAGATAATATTCATAAATAGGTCAAGAGTAATAAAAGAATAGAAGAAAAAAACCAAGAAGACAATGGAAAGAACAAGTATGAAGAAAGCTATGAAAGAAAAAAAAGTAATAATTAAGTGCAATAGACTCAACATATCATAACTATAAAAGAGTGGATAATTAAATTAATACCAGTTTAAAAGAGACCAACGCCTAAAAATGCATTAGCCTTCAAGAGAATAAAGAAGATGAGAAAAACAAAACATAAGAATACTATTGAGATACAAAGAGAAGAAGACATCAAAAGCCCAAACTATAAGAGAATGATAACAAACAATAAACATAATCAATGTTATTGGAATAATAGAAGAAAGACATGTATGATGTATTTTAAAATTTATTGAGGTATTTTAAAAAGCAAAAGAAAAAGCAAAAGGACTCAACACTTATAAGTGCGCCACGTGTGATTTTGGACAAAAATCAAAAGACATTGCAAAATCCCAACAGACTTGGAAAATAGTATACAACTTATTCTCTCAGCTTATGCTTCTCAAAGGGGTAATGTAAAGGAACAAAACTCGAGAAGTCAAAAGTCTAACTGCATCCAACAAAATTTGCAAAACCAGCAGCAAACCAAAAGTTCACTCTTTATCCCTAACAAAATTGGTTGCTAGAAATGCAAAATGTTTAAATTTTTCATGTGTCTTTTCTGAACAACCACATCTTCACTATTTCACTTTGGTCCACCAATAATGGAGAGACTTGATGTAACGATTCAACTCTTTATACTAAATTGAGGTCTTTACTCAAAGGATAAATATCGAGAGAAATTTTCTTGAAATGAGGAAAACTAAATTTTTTATAAAGTTAAACATCAAAAAAATGTTCGAAGACATAAAATCGATAAAATCAATAAAAATAATTTAAAAACGTGACCCACGGGTTCTAACAGTTTTGAAAAAACGAAAATAAATAAATAGGATAACCTTAAATAAAATGTCTAAATTTTATAATACTAAAAAAAACTTATAGATAGACGCAGAGGCAGAACTATGTCCCCAGATGGCATGTCATGGATCCTTCCTGTCACTCGTCAGCTTTTTGAATCCTCTACTTTTGCTTGAAATATTAAACATAGGAAAGAGTGAGTATATAAAATATACCAAGTAAGAGACCCATAATTGGTTTCGTTAGGTGTTTGTTAACTTTCCATTAAGATTTTGTGAGGAGGTATCCAAAACTATCATGTGCCCAATGGAACACACGTAATCTAGTGATCCCGAAGAAACACTCTCATCTATCAGTGAACCTAAAGGAACACCTATCATATGGGGCTGTAACTATCATGTGCCCAATGGAACACAAGCAATCTAGTGATCCCAAAGGAACATTCTCATCTATCGATGAACTCGAAGGAACACCTGTGATATCATTTTGTAATGATCCCGTCAAACGACTCATAAACATAACATGACAAGCTGGTGGTCAGCGCATATACTTATAAATCTATGAAAAGGTGGTGATTCCGAATGACACTCATGTAATGCCCTAAGTTTAGAAGGAAGACATAAATGAACCGGTATCATATCTGAATGAAAGGGATCCTAAGGATCTGAAATGAGAATATGAAAGTAATGTTAAAAAAGACTTAAAAAAAATTAAAAGTTACTACCATACCAACAAGGTGCACCTTCTTTTTTGGTGGCTTAATCATAGGAACTTTAAAGTGATGGTGCTTAGCTTATAATAATTATATGTTGGGTAACCTCCAGGAAATTTTCCTAAGATGCATGTGAGTGACGACAAAGCATGCTGAAAGGACTCGTATTGGTTTGTAGGGAGAACTTACACTCTAATAAGCCTTTAAGACAATAAGGATGATGTTGCTAGGTCGTAGGAGAATGTCGGGAATCTGAATTTTAAACTTGTTCCAAATTCTAGACCTGAAGCGTTATAAATGGTATCAGAGTGAAACCTCTCCCAGTAAGATGTGGTTTAGGGACGAACCAATAGAAAGTTGTTGGACATGTAACGCTCTGAGTTTAGGAGGGAAATATGAATGAACCAGTATCCAATCTAAATGAGAGGGATCCTAAGGACATGAAATGAGAATATGAAAGTAATGTTAAGAAAGACTTAAAATAATAAAAAGTTACTATCTATACTAACAAGATGCACCTTCTTTTTCGCTGGCTTGATCATAGGAACTCCAAAATTAAGTGTGCTTATCTTGGAGCAATTCTATATTTGGTGACCTCTTAAAAAATTTTCTAGGATGCATGTGAGTGACGACAAAGCATGTTAAAAGAACTCGTGTTGGTTTGTAGTGAAAACTTACACTCTAATAAGCCTTTAAGACAATAAGGATGATGCAGAATAATATGAGGATCTGACTTCTGAATCCTAGTTTGAATCTTAGGCCTGAGACGTTACAACCCATATAGGTACAACCCTAATAGAAAAATTTAACACATCTATCCATAGCATGTAGCATCATCATAAACATCATAAACATTACATGAATATTAATCATAACGTCCTTAATAATGTGATTAATATATCATGTATCATAAACATCATTAACATATCAGTCATCATTATCAATGTCATATTATGCATTTTAGCTATCATCAATACATCAACATAATATCAGTCATCATCAACAAAGTCGTGTATTATGCATTTTAGCTACCATCAATGGATAAACGTAAATAAATGCAAGCTCTTAAATTTATGTTCGAAGGTCCAGTAGTCGAATCTCTTACCTGAGAGATTAGTTAAACAAAATAAACGTAAAAATTCTCTGATAAAATCAATCTCAAAATTGAGGTTGAGACTGATTCAACATTTTTTGAAAAAAATCATCATTTAAATCTTCAAGATTTGAAGGGACTTTCCAAAGGCATGCAACCAAAATCAATTACAATAATAAACTTACTGAAGAAGATGAAGAACTTTTTCTTTTTTGTTTTTCTTTTCAATTTAAGCATTCCATGCTATTTATAAACCTAAATTATATATATATAATACCAATAAATCCTAAGTCTTTCAAATAAGTCTTTTTCCTTTTTTTTATGGTCAATCTAAATAAATCTTAAGACTTCTAGTTAAATTGACTAACGAAAAAAATGAAAAAATTATTAAACTAAAAATAAGATATTGTATATGTGTGATATATATTTACAATTTTCACTATATTACAAATATATTAATATTTGATCTATACTCGAGATCACAATAGATAGGTCATCAATTTTCATCTTGAAAAAATATAACAAAATAAAAAAAAAAGTCTCCTAAAATAAAGGAAAGATTAATTTAACAAACAAGAGAAAAGAGGTTATTAAAAAAGATGATCTAATAATAAAAGTTATTAAAAAAACTTCAGAAGAAAAGAAAATAGAAGAATGAAAAAATGCATATTTTAAAAAAATATTATTGTGATTAAATCAAAAGCGTATTTGAAATGACTCAGAAATTTTTTTTAAAAAAATTCATTTTTATTAATTTTTCAAGATTTGCAGCGGTTGCAACAGTTGGTGTTCAGAAATTCGTCAGCGAAAATGTCAAAAATGACACCTAGTGGTCAACCAACAATGGTCACCAGGAGTGGTGTTCAGAATTAGTTAATGAATTTTCTAGATTGAATTAGAAAAAAAAAATGTAATCTAGAATAGTGTTTACTATTCAATCTCATGCGAAAGAGTAGAAAAAGCCCTAATGAAGATGTTCGTTGATCAATGATGAAGATGGTCAACGATCGCCAAATTTAAGATGATTGGTTGGTCGTTGACCATCATGACAATCAGTCGCCAAGGGTCATGGTTATTGATCATTAACCATTACTACGATCGTTTGTTAATAGACACGATATCAATAATTAATGATAATGATTGGTTCTCGTCGATCAAAATGTTCACCCCACGACAGCAGTGTCTAAAGTTGTAGGTCACCAATGATCAAGATGACTGGTTATCAACGATCAAAACAATTGATAATCGATGGTCAAAATGATCCAAAGTCAACGGTTAAAATGATCGGTTATTGTGAGCATTGATCGATCATGATCAGTCATCGTGGTTGATCGTGAAGTTGGCTAACATTTGTTATCAACGTTCATCAATGATCATTCATAAGATGTTGAAGTGAAAAGATTTATAAAACATATGACAACCAATAATTTTTTTAAAAAAAAAAACATATTCCAAACCCATGTATTTGGAATCTTAATCCCAAAAATTTTATTCTAAGTGTCCAAATATGGGTTTGGCTTCAAATGCCAAACCCTCTAATTCTAAACTCTTGGGCCAAACACCCTCTAAATACAAAAAAATCTTAGACATTTATAACCATTAATAATAATAATAATAATAATAATAATAATAATAATAATAATAATAATACTTCTTTATTATTACTATTATTACTATTCTCTCACCAAAATATATAATTAAATATATTTGTTTATTTAAATCATTATTCTCTCTCCAAATTAAATATATCATCTTTTCTTATCCAATAAAATCAATCATCTCTCTCTTCATGGATTATCTTATTTTCCAAACAATTATAATTATATTCTATCGTATGACTAACTTTACCTTTCCATATTAATTATTGATACAAAATCAAATAATTAATATCATATCCTACTAAAATCTAAATTCTTAAATAAATAAATAAATATATATATATATATATATATATATATAATTCATTCTAATTCCACCAAAACCGATCCTTCCTTTCAAGATCCCAAATTAACTCAAATTCTCAATTCTTTTAATTAATCAAACCTTCTCTAATAAATTAGTTATTTTAAAATATCATAAAATCTATTTGGGATGTTACATTTATTTTTCCAATAATTATATTCCAATATATAATTGGTACATTTTTAAAAAATAGCAAAATAAATTAAAATATTTACAAGCTATAGAAAAATTTTAGATTATATCAATGATAGTCTTTTATCAATGACTATTAGTGATAGAATTTGCTATAGGTTCTAATTATTTTATAAAATTTTCTATTTTTGAAAATTTCTCTATATAATTATCAATTTTTTTTTAAATAAATCATATTTCTTCTCTTTCCTTATCTACCCAATCATATCAACTTTTCTCCACAATCAATATTTATTTTTCTCCAAAATAATTAATTATCTTCCAAAATAGTTAATTTTCCATAAATAAAATTATCTTTACTCTTTCCATAATAATTATATATATAATCACATATACATATAATTATTAAATTTCTAACAAAATTTTTACTCTTCAATTTAATTAAATAAATATTCAAATTATTTAATTAAATTCAATTTCAACAACACCAAAAATCCAATTGTACAAATTAATTAAATATTCAACCAGTAAATATTTAATTAATTCTAATTTCATAAAACCATAAATTCTAAATCAAATATTTCAAATTAATGTCCAATAGTTCCAACATAATTAAATAAAATTAAGATAATTAAATTCAATATTACCTTAATATTTTGGACGTTACACCTTAGCTAAATAGGCTCATAGTCTCTTTTCATCCTCACTTTTTAAAGCCCAAACTCAAGGGTTTCAAGCAAAATTCAGCCTAAAGAAAGAAAAGAAAAACAAGAAACGACTTTAGTGTTTGAAGATGGTATACGTTTTTCTCTTTTAATATTTCCTCATTAAACTTGGGAAATATTTTTAAATCTTTGGCAAGATTGAAAAAAAAAATCTTATTTTGATAACGAAGAATTTTTTGTTAAAAATTAAAATTTTAAAAGTCAAATTTAACTAAAAGTTCAATTGCGAAGGATATAATAAAACAAAGGAACTATTAGGTTATGATCCAAAACTAAAAATCATACATAATTCTACCAATACTACCTACACATCATCTAAATAGGAAATTTCATGCCCTCCAATTATATTCTTTCCATGCTTTCTTCTCATGGAGATGAAATAAGACAAATGGTACAATTTAACCACCTAATTTACGACATGTTATCATTTAATCTTTGCATTGTTTTTCTAGGTCATAATGTTAATGTTTTTCGGTGATATAAAACCTAAGTCGCTTGGTACAAAGAGACATATGTTTTCCTGTCCATAGCTACCATGTAGTTATACTCTTTGACTCGAACACAAAAGACACTCAAATGCAACAAGATAGCCATCCCAAACACGTTCTCCTGCACTATAACATTAAATCTATCACGTCTTCTAAATAAGACTAGAATGACCCCCTCTCAATAACTATGTCTTCCTAATGTTTGTTTTTAATAACATCATGTCTTCCTAATAGCAAACACACTGTGTGGTCAACAAAAGTGCCTAATAGTCTATGATCTCTCTCAAATCTCTTGAATACATTATCCATGGCTCAAATGTAAGGCACCACTTCACTAATATTGCCTTAACTCTGCTTGTATCACAATACAACCCTAATGAGGCACCAAACAACATGAATTGAACTTTTTGTAAACACAAACATAGAAATGAGAATCCTTTTTATTAAATAAAATTAGACATTCATAAATATGGTTGAAAAATACAAAAATTTTTCTGGTTGTAAGATACATTTTTTTCTTTGTTTTGGTTTCAAGATACATTTTTTTTTCTTTGTTTCAGTTACTCTTGATTTGTTTTAAAACATCGAGCTTTTTAATTGAAGAACTTTTTTTATTCTCCTTGATTTGTTTAGAGGATGGTAAAAAGTGATGATAATGATTATTAGTTTCTTGGAGGATCTCTTTCTCAAAATTTAGTACTTTCGTTAATATTTTTTCTTTTCTTTTATTATTGAATAAAAAAGGTTAGATATATCATTATTTGATATTATTTTTCTTTTTTGATTGGTATTATGTTTTCTCTATTATGTATTAATTTTTTTTTCAATTATGTGGGAGTTGAAAATTTTAAATTTGACAAAACAAATCGATTTGATGGAGGATTTGATAGTACAGAATTTTGTAGTTGAGAAAAATTTAAATTTGAAAATTAAAAATTATTTGTATATATGATAGTTGAGTCTATAGGTTAGAAGGATAAAGAGAGGAAGAGAGGAAGAGAGAAAGAGATAGAAGAGATCTAAAAATTATGGAAAAATGAGACGTTTTCTTAGTTTTGAAAAATAAAGTAAGGAGGAGACGTAGAGAGATTGAAAAATTGATGGAAGAAAAATAAGAGATTTTTTTTATTTATTTATTTTATAAATAATAACACCCTCCATTTACCTCTATCTTGAGTCCTTCCTTTTAAACTATGTGCCAAACAAGTTCATCTAATTCCAAGCGGCCAAACAGTCCCTTTAGGTACATTCCAGAACCCATCACCTAACAGCAACTCACTGACCATAACGTCAGCAAGATCAGAAGGGGAAGAGTAACGGGTAAAAATGTTTGTTCACAAGGAAGCTATGGATGCTTGAAAAAAAGAGTGTTCTCACCTGCTCTAATACGTCAGCGAATCCCTTTAGCCAAAAGACGTCTCCCCCACAACAAACTACGTCAAATATAAGAAGGAAAACAACCCAACTCTGCAAACAAAAATCTCCCAAATGGAAATATTTACCTTTAAATACCCTTGCAAG
>JBBPDI010000022.1:10924565-10945065 GCA_037974545.1 Cucumis variabilis
CCTAATTTTGTCAATACTTTCGTCCCTACCCTAAAATTGTCAATAGTTTTTAAAAATACAATATTTTAAAAAAAATTCTTTATTCTGCTTTATTGGTAATTGGAGTGCATCTCTTTCATTTTGATTTTGAATTTTATTTCAACCGACGTATATCATTGATAACAATTATAGTGATTGATGTTACCAATAATAGTTTTTAATTTAAAAATTCTACAAGAAACGACCAAAATGATGGTTTAACATGGATATTTTAGTCTTTTAATATTTTTGTATTATATACACAATTATTTTATATCTTTGTGCTATATATGCTATTATTTCATGCTTCTCTTGTCATTTATGTAACTAACCCTTAAAATTTTGTCAAATTGACTTGACTTTACTAATTTATAATTAGAAAAGTATATTCTACTATTAAAAGTTAAAAATAATAAAAACAAATTAGTAAGAAAATAATTAAATTTAACAAATCAAATATTATCAAAATTCAAAACTCAAGTTAGAGAAAATATATCAATCAAAGAAAGGAAAAATAACATTAAAAATAGGAAAATTGACAAAAGTAAAAAATTGACAAAATATTTAAAGTTCATACAAAAATCAAATATAATGTTTTTATCTTTTAGTAATTTTTTCTATAGAGCATAAATAATTTTTTTTCCTTTCTATTTTTGAAAACTTTTAAAATAGGGTGTTTTTTTAAAATAGAAGAATTGGGTAAAGTAATTACAGCCCATAGCAAAATTTGAACTTAGGCCCAAATTAGTTAGGTGAAATACCAAAACAGCCTCTAGATAAATTTAATTTTTCACAAAATGAACTAAGCGATTTTTTCCCTAATTGACACCCAACGCGATTTTTTCTTTCAAACTGTCACAAACCCTAACATTCTTCTTCTTCTTCTTTTTTATACTCCTTAAACGATACTTTCTTCTCCAACGATTGGATTTCATCATGTTCAACTTTGAAGTTGAGATCTCTGTAATTTTTTCCTTCCTTGACAATGCATTTGAATTTTGTTTGTGAAAATCACTGGCTCGATAGGTTGTGCCGATTCACATACCCTTTGCTGGACAATCGAGGTATATTTTTTACAAATGTTGCATTGATAATTCTACAGGCAAATCATGTTGTCACTAAATAGATAAAGAGACTGACGTCTTTTCAATTTTTCAATTCTTCTTTTTTTTACTTGATCAATTTCTTTTTTCTAAAGGCAACTCAAAATTTAATTTTTTTTTCTATTTCGGTTCTTTATGTTTAGCATTCTACATAAAGTAACTAATGTTTCATTCCTCATTCTTCTTCTTCTTTTGTTTATATACATACTAATTAAATTTATTTTTTCAATAGATATCAAGCACTAAAACAACAGAAACATCGAAGGAAAAAGAGGTATGAAATTTTATTTTGTTTCCACTAAATAAAATAGTTATGCTATCTTTCTGCCACTAATTTAGCATTTGCAACATGTTTTTAGATTTTTCATATGGATTGAAATACTGCCTAAATTATAGTCTTCTATTACTAATAGATAGTGATAAAGTGGTTATGCTACCTTTCTGCCTATGTTTTAGATTTTGCATGTAGATTGAAATATAGAGCAGTTATGCTATCTTTCTGTCTATATTTTAGATTTTGCATGTGGATTGAAATACTAGTTATCCTATTCAATCTTTCTTCCTATAATTAGTAATTCGGCATGTTTTATATTTTGCATGACATGTTTTAGATTAATATATGATAGTCTTCTATCACTTTCAAAAACATACAACAATTTATTTACTAGCTAACATGTTTTAATAAATTTTTTTAATAGGTACAACACGAGTTACTACTCGTTCAACATGAAAAATATTATAAAGACAGTAACCACTTACATAAATCTAGAAGTTCTACAAATAGTAAAAAAAAATTAAATGACCAATGTTTATCTAAAGTCATGAGGAGTCCTTTTGGACATCTTTTAAACTTAAAGATCGACAAAATTCCAACCCAATTCTTTACATACTTGGTACAAAGACAAGTTTTGACTAGGAAGTCAAATGTATTGGCATTCAACTTTAATGGAAAAATCGTAGAATTTGGGTTGAGAGATTTTTGCTTGATAACTGGACAGTAGGACACAACTTCGGTATGGTTGATTTAATAGAAAGAGATAACACATCTGAACTTAAGACAACCTTCTTCTTGCATGATCAAAGGGTATCAAGGGGGACTTAAAAAGAACATTCAAAATGATGTGAGAATTGGAGAATGATATTTTGAAAATTAAACTAGCAAATCTTTACCTTTTACAAAGTACCTTCCTTCCAAAGCAAGTACACAACAAAATTAATTGGAAACATTTATGTATTATGAACAATGAAGAAGAGTTAAATGAATATCCATGGAGAAGGTTGTGATATAATTTAACATATAATTTTTCAAGAAAGCTACTTGTGTGGACAAAAAAGGTGCGGTCTATCAACAAGGATTCTCGTTAGCCTTAGTCTAGTGGGCATTTGAAATCATTCCAAAACTATCATCTCTAGATGTTGGTTTTGAAAGAATTTTTTTTTTTTATAATGGTCTAAGAATAACAAGATGGGAATGTTTGTGGCCAGATGAATGGAGGATTTTGAAGGAAAACATATTTGAATCCAATGTTGTACGTAATTCTTTATTTTTATATTTTCCAATTTTTTTCATTTGAATTACTTGTTTGATAGGAAGTGATAGAACTCTGTCATTGGCTATCAGTGATAGGTAGTGATAGAACTCTCTCATTACTGATAGGCCAATAGAACTTCATCATCACTGGCTATCATAATGGTGCTGAATAATTTTTCTAATAATTTTTTTTTATGTTTTTGCTTGTAGTTTCATAATTTCACTCCAAATGACGGAGGAAGAATCTAAGTTAGTGATAATGCAATATTTATGTATGCCTGTGTGGCTAGTTTGATGTGTGATTCGACGGAGTCACATACAACCCAACTCTCCTTTAGAGTGAGTTCTTCGGATTCACTGAGAGCCCAAATGTGTACATCTGAGACCACTGGATAGCGTGCGTTTGGGAGCACAACAGTAAGAGGTACTTTATTATAGGACTCTAACGGGATGTTAACAGACACATAGCGAGACTACTAGTGAATCCCTTACTGAGTATAAATTTATACTCATTCTTTTACATGTTTTATTTTTATAGGTAAGGGTAGAGGTAAAGGCAAGTTGGCAAATGACAAGAAGTGATCGTAGTTCGCCATAAGGAATAGTTCCAGTTTTCTTCCGCACTTAGCAGTAATTTATATTTAGAAATTTTTTTGAAACTCATGTTTATTTCAAGTACCTCCTTTATTTATATTTTGGACCCCAAACCAGTATTTTAAATTAGATATTTTGATTATTTAGTTAATTATTTCATTATCTCTTTATATATATATATATATATATATATATATATATATATATATATTACTATTATGTTAACTAAATATTTAAATTGGTTCATTAAATTTTTTTGTATTTTCTTTTTTTTTTAAAATATAAAACCTGTATTTATCTAAATGATAATGACTCCTGCTTAGTAGGAGAGTTGGATCGTTATAATATGTTTTTTTGGGTTTAATTTTCAATGTCTAAATTTTGAATTGATAATATCAATAACTATTAAGAGTAATATGTGCATCAATTTATTACTGATTTTTATTTTTAAACAAAAGTCTATATTTGCATTCTTTTTATAAATTGTAAAATTTATTACCTGAAAATTAATATAATTTAACCATTTCAATAAAATTACTCTTTGAGAAACAAAATTAAAAATTATCAAAATGGTATCTTTAACCTCATTTTAGAAGTTATATGAGAATATGTGTTTTTAGCTTTAGATTAGAATAATCTTTAGGGAAAAAAAAGAATAAGAAAAATATTGTAAAATAAACTAAAATATGTATTAAAATTTTAGATTTTATCCATAATAAATTCTGATAAACTTCTATTGTTGTCTATCAATATCAATGCTAGAAACATATTAGTGACCATCAATATCTAGCTATCATCGATAGAATTTCAAATTTCGTTATGTTTTATAAATATTTTATCTAATTTATCATTTTATAAAATTTTCTTTTCAATTATTAAAATCGAGCCCTTGAGTTTATATAATAAGTTTGAGAATTAGTGACCGGTCCAAAAATTTTGTTAATGGAAACTTTATTCATGAAAATATTTTGAAGAAAATGTAATGAAGACTTGAATTTACATTTAAAATAAATTGGATGACTAATTTATCAATAAGCCAATCAATAATATTGCTATTATATCCCTTATATATAACAAGTAAAGTTTAGAGAGGATTCAAGTCTTCTGACATACAATAAATCATTCGTTATTCAGAATAGAGTGTTTATCATTTGAGAATTCAATTTGAACATATTTATAAGGGACATTTTTAAAAATAGCAAAATAAATTAAAATATTTACAAGCTATAGCAAAATTTTGAATTCTATCAATGATAGTCTTGACTATCAGTAGTAGAATTTGTTATAGGTTGTAAATATTTTGTAAAATTTGTTATTTTTGAAATTCCTCAATTTATAAAATTTAGAAGGTTTAATTA
This sequence comes from Cucumis variabilis, assembly GCA_037974545.1. Classification (NCBI taxonomy): domain Eukaryota; kingdom Viridiplantae; phylum Streptophyta; class Magnoliopsida; order Cucurbitales; family Cucurbitaceae; genus Cucumis; species Cucumis variabilis. The sequence continues at coordinate 10,929,170 of JBBPDI010000022.1, forward strand.
CAAAAAAACACCCCTAAACTTTGTAGTTTGTGCAATAATTAAATACACAAACTTTCAAAGGTTTTAAAAATGAATTCAAACTTTTAAAATAATGGTTCAAAAGTTCCCTTACGGTTAGTTTTGGATGAAAACTGTTAAAGTTTTATTTGAAAAATACTCTTGAACTATTGAAAAAATTAATAAATACCCATGAGCTTGAAAAAAGTTAAAAAATACTCTAACTGATCCAAATTTTACACCATTTTCTCAAAAACCAAAATGAAAATGAAAATTTACAATTTAAACTATAGTTATAAATTTATGTGGCTACTAACACATAATGATAGATCAAGAACATAATCAATCTCAATAGTTATATATTGTTATAATTAACTTACAGTTAATTGTAAAAAAAATACAATATATTTTACTTTAATACACAATGCTAGTTTGATAGATCTATTGGTGTGAGATTTTTTTTAGTTTGTTTTAAGGATAAAATTTTATTTTGGAACTTTATGAGATTTTGAGGAATTTTATGTTTTAACCAAGATTTAAAATATTTTTTTTAACTTTTTTTTTTAAAAAAATTTAAGGGTATCTATGAAACTTATCAATAGTTTAAGGGTAATTTTTAAATAAAACTTTAATGGTTTTCATCCAAAACTAAGGTAAGGACTTCTTGAACCATTTTTGAATGTTTAAGGTCATTTTTAAAACTTTTGAAAATTTAGGGGTATTTTTTACCTCTCTCCTAACAAAACGGAAAAAAAAAAAGAAAAAAAATGAGTGGGGAATGGGTCACATTCATTTAGTTTACATTTCTATTTGGAGTTTTTTAAAAAATATAACAAAGCGCAAAAATATTTACACTGTATAAAAAAATTGAAAAAAAAAGCCCCACAAGTCCATAACTTGAAATAACAAAAATACCCCACAATTAACCAATCACACAAACGTGAAAAATGATTTTATATCCAGTCTAAACGATCTTGTACCTAGTCTAAACAATTTTGTACCAAATCTAAAACAATCTTAGTACACGATCTTGTACTCTTATACCTAGCCTAAACGATCTTGTACTCTGTTTAAACAATCTTGTATTTAGTCTAAAAACTCTTGTCTCCAGTCTAAGCAATATTGTACTAAATCTAAACGATCTTGCTACACGATCTTGTACCATTGTACCCAGTCTAAACGATCTTGTACCAAATCTCAACGATCTATTAATGGTAGTGGTCTATCTTTATCTATGTGAGGCCTAAATTCAAGAAAGGGAGTTTTGTTTAAGAAAAGAGGTGTCAAGGAGTGGGATGATCCTTCTAAAATGAAAAGATAAAGATAAAACTCAAAGGGAAGAAATGAAGTCGTGGTTACGAGAAGGTGATGAAGGGAGAGTTGTCACGATGAAAGAATTCTATTGTAAGAAAAGTTAGGCGATTTGGTGAAGTAATGCGAAGAAAAGTCAGAAAAGAAGTAGGTGGTTGTGGTTTGTCGCGAGAAAGAGAAGGTAAGAAAGAAGAAGGCGGGAAAAAAAGTTTTAGCTACCAGAGGGGATAAAGTTTGTGTCTCGAGAGAATGTGTAATCTAGATTTTACCATTAGCTTACGTGTCAAGTTTGGTTTGGTTGCATGGTGCGACAAGGTGATAAGTGTAAAGTAGTAATGCAGAACTAGCGAGTAAAGAGAGTAACCGGTTCAAAGGATTAGTATAAATAGAGGTGAAGGCTCTAAGAAAAGTGCTTTTATTTACATGTTTTGTAGAAAGATTGCAAGAGGTGGAGTTGTTGCTAAGAGAGTTCTAGGCGAGGAGAAAAGTTTGGGGAAGAAGAGGACCAAACATTTGTGTGAGTGACCTTCTTAAACGAGACGCTCTTGCGTAAGTGACCTTTTTAAGTTAAACACTCATGTACGATTGATTTGTAAATGAAATGTTTTGTAATGTTTTCTTAACTAATTCTTTTTTAGTCTAAATTATGCATAATGCATTATGTATCTCTCTATATTATTATTGTTGCGTTTTTTGTTTGAAAAGAGAAAACACTACTGCTTTCTATGTGTTGATTGTGATGCATGTGTGCAAATCATTAGTCTTATTTTTATTAAGTGACAGTGATAATGTGGTGTGCACATATGTGAATGGCGTTGTGTTGACGATTGATGTAACAAAGAAATCAATCAGGAAACTTCTCGGATGCTTTAAATGAAGCGAACATCGCAGTAGCTCAATCGTAAGATATTGCCGAGAGCAAATCACAGTAGGCTTCGCGAGGGGAATAAGAGAAGCTAATGTGAGATTTCTGTGAAATGAGGTGCTGAAAGACGTGTTTGAGAAATGAAAATGAATTTGTACTTGCCTTACATTTCCAAAAAGATTTTCTAAAATCTTCAGTCACTAAGTATTTGACTTACGTGTTTAGTTTTCCCTCCCCAGATGATTAGGCGTTGAGGCTAAGTAAGGAAAGGTAAGATATGGATTGTGACATGGAGAACCTGATCAAGTTATCCCAGTATTGTGTATGGGATGAACTTTTTCTTTAAGATGGATTTCTAGGCGATTAAGGAGAAGGATAAGAAACGGGTTCTTATACTCCTAAAAACCATGACACAAAATGTAACATCCCAATGGATGGAGGAAGGTGTGGAGCTTAGAGCTTAGATTTTGTTTTTATACCTTGCGAGAAAGAAAATGTATTTGTAAAGCATTGGATCAAGTAATAAAATCAATATTATGTTTTCTATCTTTTCGAAGTGTTGTGTTTTTTTATCTCTGTGGTGCTTATCGGTTAGCAGCTAGTGGGTTTGAGTGTTGAAGGCCAGATGATTAAGTTAAGTTGGTTGTTTAAGTGTTTTCTGTTGCGTTGAGTTGTTAAGATCTCTCAAGTTGAAAGCAGATACTCTGTGGATGGAGATTGGTTTGAGAAATTCTGCTTACTAGGCGTTCAACTCATTATCTCACAAAGAGGTACACGTTGGGTGTATAGGCAGCACGCCTCCTTTTGGTGGCATGAAGTGGCCAGCGGGGTGGGGGGTGATAGTCTATATGGGATATATAACTGATCGTTTAGAATATTGATATACGATTATTTAGATCCTGTACCAATATTGTTTAGATCTTGTTCCAAGAAGAGAAAAAGAAGGTGAGAGATGAAGAAGAAGAAATAAATTTTGAAAGAGGAAATGAAGAAATAGCAAACAAGAAGAAGGAGAAATATGAAGAAGGAGAAGTAATAATATGAAGAGGAGAAGAATAAATTGCAAAGAAGAAGAAAAAGAAGTGAAGTGAATAATGGTCATGCAATATTAAAAAACAATGATGATTTCATGGGCTTTAATTTTTTTGTTACACGTGTTATATATATTTTTAGGTTTTATTGCATTTCTCTAAATTATCCTTTCTATTTTGTGAATGTAAGTGACAAGTTATGGTTATCTACCTTTATCTTCATAAAAGGCTTAAAACCACCATTTACGTTGGGTTTCAACACCTTCCGACCTAATAACCTCATCCTACTCTTCATTTCTAACTATTTCATTTTGAATATTATTCTGGGTCAACTAGAAGAATAAAAATTTTAAAATTATCATTTTGGAAAATAACAAAATCGATTTTTTTTTAAAATACCAAATCGAAAAAAAAAGAATTTGGAAACACTAGTAATACCCCTACATACATGAATCATACCCTACTTTCTCAAGGTAAAATTAAAAAAAAATTACATAACATTTTCTTCTTCCAATTTCAAGAACCTTTTCTTCTTTAATTTTAGAAAATCATTGATTCTGTATTATTCTTCCTTCTACTACAAGAAATTTATTATTCAATGACAAAGTTTTGGAGTGCAAGTAATTTTGTCACTAAAGGTTTATATATAGCGACACAAAAAAAAATGTCACAAAAGAATATTATTAGCGATAAATTTTTAATTTGCACCATTGAAAGAATTAGTAAGTGTCACTAAAAATGAAATAGTCTTTGCAATAAAATTAGTTTGTTGTTAAAACTTTAGAGAATTTCCCCCAATTTTATTTTCCCTCCTACTTTTCATTAAATAATATAATAAATATTTATTTCTTTTTTATCTTCCTCCTTCCCTCTACCTCTCACGATAACCCCCCAAAAATCCATTCCCAATCTTTACCACTCCGCGAACCCAACAGTTGCTATTTCAGTCAGCGACGATGTGCTTTTATTTCATCCAGCGATGATGCAAGAAGGATTTGGTCGATGACCCACACACTTCTATTTCGACCGGCAACGATGCATGAAAGATTTAGGCCACGACAAAAGGAGAAACTATTTCGGTCGATGACCTACGATTTTGACATGCCCTCCATCGTTTCTGCCAATTTCCCACGGTTTCCACGCGTTCCCCACCGTTTTCATTGGCGACCCATGATTTCAACTCGTTCCTTATCGTTTCTGTCGTGCAACCTACGATTTTGACGTGTCCCCCACGGTTTCTGTCGGTGACCCACAACCATTATTATTTCTGCCGATGACCCAAAATCATTATCTTTTCTGCCAGCAACCCAAAATCACGAAGAAGCTCTTTGACCCATTATTGTTTTTGTTTCGTCTACCATGAAAAGTTTCTTCCGTTTCATTTTTGGCCGCTACCCACCAAATTTCAAGTTTTCTTTCTCCTCAACATCAAGGTCTGTTCTCAACCTCAAATTGCACAGTAGATTGTTGCTGTTTTAAGTTTTTATTTGTCAGGAATTCTTGAAATAAGATATACTTTTTTGGTTACTTTGGTATTTGAAAATTCGTAGTCTTTAAGCTTGTATTCCTTCGGAAGGTGTTGTTTGCTTGTAATTCTTATTTTTAACATTGTAAAAGCCTTAAAGTCATGATATATTGTTTGTATTTGGTTTTTTAGTTTGTCATTGTATCTTGATATGTGCTTCATTGTTGTGTGAAATAAAGCTTTAGATATATTGTTGTTTCTTTTCTTAAGGAGGTTCCAACCATCCTTTGATTAGAGAACAAGAAAGAGTTTTGTTGAGGATAGCATTTCAAGTTAATCACATATTATTTGCCTTATTTAAGCTTCTATCATGTGAATGCATATCTAGATTAGTTGTTGTTGGCTTCAATCCATTATTTTGCAATTTTGCTTCAATCCATTATTTTGCAATTTACATATGCCTAGATTTGATTCTAACATATGGATTTCTAACTTAGGTACTAAACATTATTGTACATAGTATGGATCGAAGTTGAAAAAATTTAAGTGATCGAGCTTCTAATGAATATTCTGATGGTGTTGCTAACTTTATCAAAACTGCAACTAATTTTTTAGACGAAGAGGGAAGAACAAAGAACAGGATGTCCTTGTTCAAATTGTGGGAACATAAACCAAAATAGATTAGATGTGGTAGAATATCATTTGTATAAATATGGTATGTCCTCGACTTATACGCGATGGACATTCCATGGAGATACTGTTGAACTTTCTCCATTTTTGAGATCATTCGAGGTTTCTAAGTGCAAGATTTTTCAATTCAAATGAACGTAGAGAAGAGAATATAAATCTTAGAGAAGAGAATGTAAGTCTTAGAGAAAATATTGGAGTTAGAGATACTATGGATGATGAGATGCTAGAGATGATTCATGATCTACATGGACCAATGTTTGAAAAAACTACAAGAGAATCAAACGAGTAAGATGTATCTGATAGAATAAGTGGAATATTTTCTGAAGTAAAAGAGGAGTTATATCTGGGATGTCTAAAGTTCACTTCATTTAATTTTTTAGTGAAACTTATCCACATTAAGGTGCTTAACCATTGAAACGACAATCGTTTGATATGTTGCTTGAATTATTAAATGAAGCATTTTTGGATGGTGTGGAGCTACCTGCCTCCTACTATTAATCTAAGAAAAGACTATGTGAGCTAGGGATGAGATATGAATCAATTCTTGTGTGCAGATTTGATTGTTCTTTATTTTGGAAAGGTTATGCATCAATTGACAAATGTCCGCATTGTGGAGAGTCTAGATATAGGTTGAATGATAGAAAGGGAAAACGAATTCCACATAAGGTGTTAAGATATTTTCCACTAACCGCAAGGTTGCAAAGATTATTTCTATTAAAACATACCTTAGAGGATATGAGGTGGCTTAAAGATAAAAGGCGTAAAGCTGAAGGCATACTTCGACTTCCTGCTGATGCTGAGGATTGAAAACATTTTGATGACTAGTATCCTTGTTTTGCTTCAGATGCTCGAAATGTCAGATTAACATTTTCTTTTGATGGGTTTAATCCATTTGGAAACATGAGCACATCATACAACATGTGACTAGTTATACTCATTCCATACAACTTGCCACCTTGGAAGTGTATGAAAGCACCATTCACTTTGCTATTTTTACTCATCTCTGGTCCAAGGTGTCCTGATAAAGAAATTGATATTTACTTATAACCATTTATAGATGAGTTAAATGACTTGTGGATGGATGGTATTCCAGCCTACGATAGTTTTAGTGCTTCTTTCTTTCAACTTCGTGTTGCACTATTGTGGACAATAAATGATTTTCCAGCTTACAGTGATTTATCTGGTTGGAGGAAAAAAGTTTATAAAGCATGCTCGGTTTGTAATGTTGATATAAGCTTAATGGATATAAAGAGCAAATTTGTTATATGGGACATCGTCGATATCTACCTTAAACACATGTATAACGTAAAAGTAGGCAACATGATGAAAAACAAGAAATGCGAGCAGCTTTGAAAAAGCTATCTGGACAAGATATTATAAATCAATTGAATTCTATAATTTTTCCAATGTTGAGGAAGCATCCTACAAAACGTGATACCAAACGAAAAAGGACAAATGGTGAGCATAATTGGACTTAAAGAAGCATTTTTTTCAATCTTCCTTATTGGCAAAACCATAAATTACGTCATAAACACGACGTGATGCATATTGAGAAAAATATTTGTGATAATTTGATGGGTACAATATTGAACATCGATGGAAAGATTAAAGACATTATTAAAGCTTGCAAGGATCTAGCTAACTTGAAAATAAGAAAGGAGTTTCACATACAAGTGATTGTAAATAGACGTGTAAAGCCTTATGCTTCCTACACATTAACTGCGGCTGAAAAAGTGGACTTTTGTACGTTCTTGAAGTCTGTGAAGTTTCCATATGGTTTTGCATGCAACATATCTCGTTGTATTAATTTGAATGAAGGTAAAATATATGGTTTAAAGAGCCACAATTGTCATGTTTTATTACATAAAATTCTCCTAATCGGCATTTGACCTTATCTACGAAAGGACATTTCAACTACTATATCGAAGTTGTTAAATTTCTTCCATGCTCCATGCAAAAAAAAAAAAAAAACTTTGAGCATATCAGAACTAGACATGATGCAAGATGATATAATACTCATCTTATGTAACTTGGAAAAGATCTTCCCGCTAGCTTTTTTGACGTGATGGTCCATTTGCTGTGGGAAGCAAGAATTGTTAGACTTGTTGGATATAGTTGGATGTATCCAGTCGAAAGGTATGTGAATTCTTTGTTGCTATTAATTTTATGGTGTAGGATTCCAACACATGTAATTTCGTTCATGTTGTCTTAAGTTATCTATATCCATATGTTATTCTCAAGTTGAACATAACCTAGATTCACAAACTTTTAATAGAGAAGATGTTGAACCTTTGATAATTGGAGACCAAGAAGATTTTACTGCACAACGTAATGAAGAAGCATCAACCGATGAAGCATTGATTGATGAAGAAGATTTTGATTTGGCTACTACTAGCGATGAGTCAACGAGTGACAATGATTATGATATCTAGTGACTTATAAGCATACTATCAAGGTTATACATAACTAACTACAGTTTTATTTATGCTTATATTTGAATTGTACCTTTCGATTGTTCATTTATTTTTGTTTATAGTTATATTTATGCATCAAAACATTTTGTAGGATGTCGTCAATAAATCTTGGACCGGGAAATCGTAGAAGGTCATCTTTAAATGTGAACCAAGCAAACAATTCTAATCAAAATAGTATTGGTGAGCAACAAGTAGCGTCCATAGATTTAGACATTCAAAGTATGTATTCATTTCTATGTTAAATCTTCTAGTATTCATATAACATTAAATGTATTAATATTAACATTTCTTATGTAGGTTCTAGTACAAAAATAAAAGGCCGATGATTGACTAGAGGGGTTGCACTTGAGAAATATGTCCAAGCAAATGGTTTCATTCCAATTAAAATTGAGCTTGAAGATAGAAAACCGATTTGTAAGGATTCTTCCAAGTTAAACTCTCAAATTGGAAAAGAGGTATGAGTGATAGTATCGCTTGAATGTGAACATTGGTCAGATGTATCCAAAGAGGTGAAGAAGGAGATAGTAGGTAGACTTTCTGTAAGTTATTTAAATTTAGTTTTAAGGAAATACTATGTTTATTTTAGACCAAGTACAAACTACTTGTTTTATTTCTTAATGCTAGAATTACTTCATTCTAAACTTAGATGAACCTTTGGTACAAGATTACCTTGATCACGAGATGAGTGTATTGTATAGAGATTTTTGTTGTTCACTACACCAAATCTATAAAAAGTATGGTTCTCCAGCTGAAGCATGAAAACACCGTGACAAACGAGTGACACATGATTTAGATTGAGCTCGTTTATGTGATCGATGGGAACAAGAAGACTTTAAGAGTAGATCTGAAGAAAATACTAAGGCACGATCTAAACTTTCATTCACTCATCGAGGTGGAACTATAACATTTTTACGCCATAAGCAGAAAATTGTATGACACTTATTTTTGTATTGTACTTATAAATACTTTCATACTTATAATTTCTATTGTATGTTTAGAAAGAAGAGGGTAAGGAAGTAAGTGAGATTGAATTATTCCAACTCATGCATTCCAATGAGAAGAAGGGGTAGGTGGATGAAGCTAAAGTGAAATACGTAAGTAATGTCACTCATTATTGATTTTTTTTTAACCTATAACACATTTATACTATTATGTAATTATGGTGTAGGATGAAATGATGGAATTAAAAACCACTTCATCACAAGAAGGGAGTGAACCACTTTTAGAAAATGAAATATGTGAATGGGTATTGGGTAAGCGGTCGGGCCGAGCATGTGAAAGGAGAAGGTTAGGGACCAAGACCCAAAAATGCTAAAAATGAAGCAATTCAACAAAGCATCAAAGAAGCAAATGCACAGATTGCATACTTGCAAAGTATAGTTGAATTGCAACAAGCTACAATTGAAGTGATTTTAAAAAGGCTAACATGTCAAGAAGCTAGCTCCAACATTGAACGAAGTTTATAACAATCAAATGAGAGTCAACAAGTACATTTTTCAACTTAACTAGTTTGGTATAAAGTGTAACACCCCAAAAAATTAAGATAATTTTTAGATATAATTATCTTAGTTTTATTTAATTATGGCTAATTTATTAAGCGTTTATTTTGAAAATTATTTGATTTTGTGGACATTTGCATTAATTAGAGGATTTAAATTTGTGGTGTTTATTGAGAATTTGATTTAATTTTATGTTATGAGATTTAAGTAAAGTCGTGGAAAGTATTTGGTTTTATGGAAATTGAAATTTATTTAAATAATTTGGATGTTATTTAATTAAATTAAAGGGTGGAAGTTTTTATTTGAGATTTGATAATTATATGTATATGTGGTTATAAATGAAAAATACTAAAGAGAATTCTATTTGTGGAAAATTAATTATATAAAAGATAATTAATTATTTGGAGAGAGGATATTTGTTTAGAAAGAAAAAGAAAATAATTATATTGTGGAAAGGGGAATTTTTAAAATATTAGATTTTTCAAAATATTTACAACCTATAGCAAAATTCTATCTATTGTGATAAAAGACTATCGTTAGTAATAGAATCCAAAATTTTGCTATAGTTTGTAAATATTTTAATTTATTTTTCTATTTTTAAAAATGTCACTTTTGGAGACATATAATTATTTGTAAAAGTATAATTATTTTGGTGAAGAATAAAGTTGGTTGGATTTGATGAGATTTAATGAAGAGAGAGAAGATTCAATTTTTAGAAAGATAAAAGTTGATTTCATGGAAGATTTTATTGAGGAAAGATAATGAGAATAAAAATATATGTTTATATTGGTGTGTGTGTGTATATATATATATACTATAAGGAAAAGGAAAAGAAAAAGAAAATAATAATGGTAAATATTAATATTTGGGTCTATGAATAGCATTGGAATGCTAGAATTGAAAAGAGAAACAGAAAAAGAAAACGTTCTTCATCTTGGAATTGATTTAGTTGCATGTCTTTGAAAAGTCCCTTCCGCAAATCTTGAAAATTTAAATGAAGAAATTTTCCCATCAAGGTTGAATTAGTTTCAATCTCAATTTTTTGGATTGGATTAATTAGAGAATTGTTATTGTCAGCAAAGAAATATTTTTAGCTAATTTAGGTAAGAGATTCTACTACTAGACATTCGAATTAAATTTTAAGAGCTTGGATATATTTTTCATTTTGCATTGATGTAGCTAAGATGCATAATGTGACTAATATAGATGACTGAGTGTTATGAGTGATGTGTTATGACTGATATGTTTATGATGCATGAAATGTTGATCACATGATAAGAACATTATTATTGATATTCATGCCATGTTATGTTATTTAGGATATGCTACATGCTATGGATGGGTGTTCTATTAGCTTTGTCTGTTAGAGTCATACCATACAAGTGTCCCTCAGGATCGCCACCTATTTATGCCTGTGTGGTTAGCTTTTATGTGTGATTCAACGAGATCACTTACAGCCTGATCCTCCTTTAGGGTATTTTCTTAGGGTTCATTAAGAGCCCAGATGTGTCCCTACGAGATCACTGGATAGCGTACATTGGGGAGCACAATAGTTAACAACCTGACTCTCCTTTAGGGTGTTTCCTTCGGGTTCACTGAGAGCTCAGATGTGTCCCTACGAGATCACTAGATAATGTGCGTTCAAGAGCATAATAGTTAACAACCCAATTCTCTTTTAGGGTGCTTCCTTTGGGTTCACCAAGAGCCCAGTCCCTACGGGGCCACTGGATAGAGTACGTTTGGGAGCACAATAGTTATGCGATATCTTCTTATAGAACTCTAACGGGAAGTTAATAGACACATGGTGGGACTAGTAGTGGGTTTCTTACTGAGTATGTGTTTATACTCATTCTTTTCTATGTTTAATATTTTAGACAAATATAACGATAGAGGAAATCTGGCGAGTGAGACAGGAAGGATTCGTGACATGCCATATGGAGACACGGTTTTGCTTCCACTTGTCATTGTTTGTTTTTAGTGTTTTGTGCTTAAATATTTTTATCTATTTGTTTTTAATATCTTTAAAATTTGTAAAACACGTTGCAACATGTTTTCATGGTGTTTTTAATGAAAATTTAGTTCTCTTTCCAAGAAATTGTCAAAATTGTTATTTATCATTAAGGTAATGACCTCAGCTTAATATAAAGAGTTGGGTTGTTACATAAAGTGTCAGATTAGAATAGTATATACAAACATGGTATATTGCAAATTGATATGATTATCCTGCAGTTATGGTAGTCATAAATTCGTTCTTATTGTGATTTTGATGATTAGAACATTATGGAGTGTCACTATACTGATTTCATTGTTTTTCATGTAGACATGCCCCCTTTCCTCATTATGGAGTTTGTTGCTTTCGTTTTAGACATGTCCCCCCCTCCCCTCATTTTGGTGCTTGATGTGGACATGCCCCCCGTCCCCTCCTCATTGTTTGAGTTTTCAATTTAGACATGCACCCCTCCCATTACTCATTATTTTAGAATGTTTGAGTTTCATCCATTTGAGAGTAGTGTCATTATGCTTTGAAGTGCAAAGTTTCGTTTATTGAGTTTAATCATATTGAATTTGTTGCTTTTCATGTCGACATTATAGAGTTTGTTACTTTCATTTTAGACATGCCCCCCGCCCCCTAAACATATTCATGTTCAAAGGTCTAGTAGTAGAATCTCTTACCTGAGATTAACTAACAATATTCCTTTGCTGACAGTAAAAATTCTCTAATTAATTCAATCATAATCATAAAGGAAATTTCAGTATCTTGATTAATAAAATTAACAATTGACTTTCATAAAAGAATTATTCCAAATTATCTTACCCAAAATTGAAGTTGAAATCAATTCAACCTTAATGGAAAAAATTTGCCATTTAAATCTTTATGATTTGCCAAAGGGACTTTCCAGAAGCATGCAACCAAAATTAATTCTAAGTGAAGAACCTTTTCTTTTTCTTTTTCTCTTTTCAATTTAAGCATTTCAATGCTATTTATAGACTCAAATAATAATATTTATCATTATTATTTTCTTTTTCTTTTAGGATATATATATAATACCAATATATATATATATATATATATATATATATATATATATATATATATTTATGGTTTACTTTCATAAATAGAACAAACGAGCAAAATATTTATGGTCGGTGTCATAAATTGAAAAAGCCCATGGAATTTACCATTTTTTTAAAAAAAATTCAAGTTTGCCCTTCATGATCATCGTCTTTCTTCTTTTCTCTTCTGCGATTTTTTTTCTATTCTGCACTATTTTTTCTTTCCATCATCTTTTTCTCTTATTTTGCAATTTTTTTAAGTATTTTCATTTGTCCTTCCTTCTCATATTCTTTGTTTTGCATTTTTTCTTTTTCTTTCCATAGTACTCCTTTTTAGTAATTTCTTAAATATTTTTTTTCAAACTGTTATTTGGTTTAAGATCGTGCTATTTTTTTGAAAACTATTATTTGATGTTTGAAGATCGTTGTAACAGCCCAACTTTTCAAATTAAGCTAAAGTTGTTACCTTGACACTAGACTTCTACTTAAACATAAGACCTGATAATTTAAATAAAATTTTAACAACATCAAAGAGTTTTTATATATGTTTGGGCCCTAATTCAAAAAATATTTTGAAAGTTTAAAATAAATATCAATAATAAAGAAAGTTTAACCATGAAAATCCAAAATAGTCTCAATTACTAAGTATAAACAAAAAATATAAAGCAGAAGCAATTTGAAGGACTATTCTCCTATGGCAATCACGTCTCCTTCTTGTCCCTCATCGATCTGCCCCTCGTGTTACCTTTACCTGAAAAGTTAAACATAAAAGGGTGAGTAGAAACATATCTAGTAAGAGACCCACTACTGTCACTACTGATCCTGTTAGGGGAGGAATAAAACTGTTAACTTCCTATAGGGGGTACCATGCACTTTTACAGTCTTGCGATCCCATATGATACACGTAATCAGTCCAATGCCCCCAAAGGATACATATATTAGTCTAGTGCTCTACAGGATGCACATATCAGTCTAATGCTCCCGAAGGATGCACCTATCAATCTAGTGTTCCTGAAGAATTGCACAACAGGTGGTGATCCCGTGGGACACTTGCAAGGCACATTACCCAATAGGCAAAGCTAACAATTTCCCCTCAGTCCATTCTAACCATTCAAGCAGTCAATCCATAGTACTGTCCAAGCTACCATCATCATATAGTCATTTCAGTCCAGCACGATTATAGTAAGTTTAACCATACTAACACGTAATTAGTCAGTAGCAAAATGTTACATCAGACAAACAAACTATGCATGTGTGCCACCCTCCTAAGTTCAATAGTACACTATCCATTCACTAATATATTAGTCATCCATACTAGACATTAATCATCATATATACATATACACATCAGTTAACCATACTAGACATTAATCAACATGTTTACATATACATATCAGTCAAACCATCTCAGTTCAATAAGTTCAACATTCTCAATCCAATCAATATATTTTACAACTTTCGTATAGGGATCGGTAGTAGAAAAATCCCTTACCTTAATGTTACCCAAATTTCTCGATCGAACTAAATCCAACGAAGGAAACCTAAACATAAAGATATGGAACTCAATTACTTTCACATTAATTTCTTCCATTTAATTTCCTCAATGTAAATTTTAAGCTTACCAAAGTATTGGCGAAACAAACTCCAACAAATCTATAATTTGGTTGTGAATCCAAAGAACTCAAATGCTACTTTCAACACCGTTAAGGATCAATTAACAATTTCAAACATTTAATCCCAAGAACAATACCTAAGATAGTTATGGAACAACTACAAAAATTCACAACTTTTCTCTACCAAACAATCTTACAATAAGGCAGCAGAAGTGGTTCCGAATAGATGAAATCGACACGTATGAAGACCAGATTTAATTGACAATGAAATAGGCTTCAATTCACAACCCACGACTGGAAGGTAAGGAGTTGCATGGTGACGCGGGTCTGAACGACGATAGGTTCAACTAGGTAATGACGCCAACTAGATTATAGGTCGATCAGTGACGTTCTTTGTCACCTAGAGGGGAACACGACGTTGCAGATGTTGAAGGAGCTACACGCGGATGAATCGCACGATGGAGGTACTTCGCGGTGAATCGTGCTCGGACTGTCGATGGTGGGATGTAGAGGATTTGGGCAGCGGCGTCTATAGGCGAACGGAAAGGAAAAAATGATGGAAGGGTGTGGCGGATGTGGTAGGGCACGAGAAGAGGAAGAAGAAGAAGAAGAAGACGGAAGGAGGGGGGCTCGCACGCGTGAAGGAAGAAAAGAAATTTTCTCTCTTTCTTTTAAAATAATAATAATAATAATATTAATAACTATTATTATTATTACTTTAATTATTAAATTCCAAGTCCTTTTCTTTTCCCTCAAATCTATAATACAACAACCCCCAACAAATTTAAAATCTTTAAATAATAAGGCAATTTGATTAAAATAAAATACCTTAAAATCTGGGGTGTTACAATCCTCCCTCCTTAAGAAACTTTCATTCTCGAAAGTTCTAATCCTGGAAAAACTCTAGGTTACAAGCTCTCATAACATCTTCTCGCTCCCATGTCGCCTTTTCAACTCGGTGATGGAAACGGTAGACATGCCCAGTGGAATTAGGATCAGATTTTACTCTAATTACAACTAAACACTTTAGTGATTAACATGCGTTACAATCCTTAAATGAAACAAAATAGGAATAGAAAAACTCACCTTTGATGCTTTTCTATTATTGTAAGCTTCTCATGTGCTCTTCACCATCTTCTCACGAAATCAAAAATGAGACTACCAATAGTGTTGACCCACTATTCTCTGGACTTAGAACCGAGTTGTAGGACTCGAATGATAGAGAAAATAGGGAGGGAGATGGATTTAGGAGGAAGAACTTGTGGAGAGAACTTTTGGAGAGAAAAGGAAATTTGGTTTGATTTTGCAATTCCAAATTACAAAATCAATTTTTAACCAAAAACCAACCTTATCTTTTCATTTTCAATCCATTCCTTTTATAAGCAAACTACATACAAAATTTGCATGTAGTGAGCTTCCACTCTCCATACTTGGCATATCACCAAGTAGGTGTATCACATGCATGAAGTCATTTGTTAATTACATGTAATGTTCTTCCAAGGGTAAAATGGTAATTTGATATTTAAAATGTCAAAAGTCAACATCTTGACTTTTTACCATTTTATTCGTCTTGACTAATTTCAACCTCCCGAGTATGAATCTACATTCATTTTTCTAAAATTCAAATCACATTTGAATATAAAGTCGGTCAAAGTTTGATTTTTTAAAGCCAAAAGTCAACATTTTGACTTTTTACATCTTTTACCTTTTCCATCAATTCCAAGCTTCCAAATACGAATCCATATTCATATTTAAATCACATTTAAACATGAAGCCTTATTTTAAGTTATAATTGATGATTATATCAAATATATTTGTCGGTTTCTCTCTCTTTACCTAATTTGAACAATTCGAATTATTTCATCATAATGTTCTAAGTTGATTCCTTGTGAGCTAG
>JBBPDI010000022.1:10945165-10958406 GCA_037974545.1 Cucumis variabilis
GTAACTCCATTAACTAGTTAGGTTTTTATTTCACTAGGATGACCTAGGTAACTTAGTCTTAATCTTGAGTGTGTTATAAACTCATGTTCGCGAGGGATTGTCCTTTGATTTGTACGGATGAGAGTGGTCACGACTCAATAAGCTTATCATTTTGGGGACAAGATCGAGCGGGAAGCTGGAAACATAATTACACAAGATAAAATTCACTCCTTCCCTATTTTAGGGTAAGTAGATGAATGTTCCCTTAAATGATGTCTTCAGGTCTTGAACAAAGGGCCCTACCCTCTCTATGATACGAGAGAGGTTTCTGTTTATTGGTAGGATCATAAACAGATTGTTCATGGAAGAGCACTGATATTTAAAGATTAAAGGTAACCCAGGGGTAAAACGGTAAATTGACCCAGCTGGTGTTACGAACACTCGTGAATGACTAACTTACTGTTATTGGTCTATATTTGTGGACACAGAAATATATCTACAGTGAGAAGAGTTCAGCTATAAGGCTTTAGTGGAGTCTACACACAATTAACGAATATTGATTAATATGGTTAATGAGTTTAGCTAATTAATCTCATATTGTTGTAGCTTCTGATCTGTAGGTCCATTAGGTCCTCTTTCTAGCTCGTAAAGGGTAATGATATTTATTTATATTGGTTGTAATTTGAAATGTTCAAAATTACTTTGTAAAACTTTATTATATAAATTTAATTTTAGATGTGATTCAAAATTAATTAATGAGAGATAAAATATTTGAATGAGTTCATATATTGATTTAATGTGAATTTGATTCATATTAAAGTTATTGGTATGAGATAAACTTATATTTGAATATGATTCAAATATAATTTAAGTTAAATATCTGCTATTAATTAATTGGAGAATTAATTAATAGTTCAGTTTTATTTAATTAAATTTGATTTAATTAAATCTATAAGGCATTGCAGAGATATTCATTCAAAGAAGATTTGAATGAAATATTACTTAAATATGATTTAATTAATTATATTAATATAAATATATAAGATGTTGGAAGATATCCATTGAAATAAGATTTGAATGAAATATGAATGAAATATGATTTAATTAATTATTAACTAATTGATTAATTGTTAATGAATTAGTAGATTTGATAAAAAGAATCTCATAATTGTCTCCTACTCCTTTTCCTATTCCAAGAAGAAAGAGAGTTATAAATAACTAGATGAAAACAATTTTCTTTAACCAAAATTCATCCAGAAAAAGGTCAAAACTTTTTCTTTCTGCAAAAGAAAAGAATTTCTCTCAACTATCTCTAAACATTTTTCCATCCCAATTGGTTCCCACAAACCAATCTCATCTCAGAGGATAGAAAGGTCTTCGATGGGTGGTGTCTCCAATTCAATGATTTGTAGATTCAAAGACGTCATCGAAAGTAAGTTCTCATATCTTATAAATTAAAAGCATGCTTAGATTTATATTTAGATTTTTAATTCTAAAATTTTGCCAATATACTGGAATTTTAAGATTTCCAAATTAATTTGAGGAATGGTTCTGTAAAATCTTTCGCTGTCATAGGGCTTTTATCTCTTCAAACCACATGTATACAATATGTCTCATGGAATATACAATCTAGGGGAAAACATTTGAAAATATTGGAATATTTCCCTTGGTCTTGATCATGGCATCATTCAAACATGATATAACTTGAACATCAGCTCATAAACATTTATCATAAATCATAACTTGAAATAATAACTTGAAAATCATTCTTTATAAATTATTTCACAAGTTATTGCTTATGTAGCTTGAAACCATGTTTAATAAATACTTTTGAAATGGTTGTGTTACTCACAACAATTGAATAAAGTCTTCGTTGTGAGATTCCTCTTAAGCCTACTTGATCTAAAAAAATTCACATGTTATCCTTAATTAATCTCTTGAACATGAAAATATCCAAAACTTTTCTTAAATTTTCCAAAAATATCATAACAGTGTAAAACAACTTGATAGTAGCCCTTTGGTGTCCATTGACATGGTGGATAGGACTAGTCGCCCGTGCATGGCTTGGGGCCTTGCCATGTTAAACTCACTAAGGTAGGCTGCATGCCATGTGCTAACCTCACAGCGAGAGATTCCATGTGTCACAATCGTAGCGTTTCAACCTCGAGACGGATAATTATGTAACACTTGTTATAACTCAGTGAACAAGTCAGCCGATCCAAATCCAAAAGTCATGGACAAAGTCAATGTATGATGTAACATTCCTTTGCATTCTTGGGAAATTTTGTTCATAAAACACGAGAAGGAAAGAAATACATTGAAATTGACATTACAATAAGCATTAAAGACTAAAAATTTCAAGAAAAAAGGGTTGCTTACAAAGAGTACAATTAATGTTTGGGCGGGGATTCAACTGGTATGCCTTCCCTATAGTACTTTCGAACATTTTCAGCTCTGGTAGGCTTGTATATGAAAATGCCAAAACGTAACTCCCAAGCAATATGACTTAAAAGTAAAAGCAACTAGCTACACTATGTACAAGACATAAAGATAAGGTAGATTAGGGGCATTCGAAACATACGGTCATAGGCAAACATGCCTTGAACAAGTATGACTGTGACACCAAGCACGTCTTTTCCACCTACCCAGTATGCCCATTGTGTGCCTTGCACGTGTTGTGCTGCACGCACCGCCTAGTACACTAACCTCCTAACGTAAGTCATGAGCGCAACTTAAGCGTATGCCCTGTCGCTCAGCTGTGCCATGACCTTGCCATGTGCTAAACATTCCCAAAATAACCTCTATAATATTAAATTATGTCCAACTTTCCTAGCATGCATAAGACTAACCTACTGCCCAAAACCTCATTTTTCGTCAAGAATACATGACCCGAATTTAAAACATTATAACCTAAAATGCATAACTCTTTTGACAAAACTTTCTGCTACAAAGTTGCTCTGAAATGTCTTAAATTTCTTACCTCAAAATTTCAGAGTAAAACTTCAAACGACGAAGCCCTCTGGTAATGTATGTTACTCAGATTCTCTTAAAAATGACCTTCTCGCCTTATCTGAAACAAAACACAAACTTTCTCACTTCTAACTTGAACAGAAGCCCTCTTAATAAACTAGACACAATTTTTTTTTTTTTATCTCTTATGACTAGTTTGAGTGAATTTGCACGAGTGAGTTGTGAGAAGCTATTAATTGAAGTTGTCTACTTATAGAAAACCTTGCATGCAAATTACTTAACACCTTAACTTTATTTAATCCACCCTTAAACCTTCTTAAGAGAATTCTTACGTCTAATCCACCTCCTACTTGGCCCATAAAATGCACGTATTAAGATTAGGACACTCAGATTAACTTTAAATCAATTGCTATAAACATGCAACATGGTTGTCCAAAACGCAAAACTAACTTCTAAGGCCATCTCGTAAAGCCTTGGCTGCTTAGCTAACCTCTCATTACATAACCTTGTTGTGTAGTCTTGCCGACCAATGTCAAGCCCTAATCTCTCATGCTAACTTCTAAATTCTTCTCGCATGTCATGCTTCTCACCCATGGTCTTCTCGCATAACCTCTAAAAAACAACCTTTCTGGTCTATACTAACCTCTCAAGCCTTCTCACCTAGCCATCCAAATGCCTATATAACCTATAAAGAGCCTTCTCGCCAAGCCAAAATGTGTGACAAGCTCTTGCTAACCTCTCAAGTCATTCCTTCTAACACAAACACATGTTTTTGGCTGCTTAGTCCATGTCGAAATGTTTAAGCATCATTTAGTGGTCATATGGTTTACTTTTCCCACCCATCCTAACATCTAAATTTCCAATTTTTCCTAGTTTACTTAACATAAAATCTTAATGTTTTCTCTAAGAATTTTTTTACCTTCATTTTTTTATATCTTCCCTTTTCTCTTGTTCTTGACTAATCTTAACTTGTTTCAAAGTTCTAACAATTTTAGAGGTTTCACATTTTTTATTCAAAAATTATATGGTGAAAATGACATTGGGGCTTCACGAAGTATTTAACGCTCAAAAAGACAAAAATTGAGGGCAATAGGTAGTTTATGGTTTTAGCTAAATTCTTGTATTTATTGTAGCAAGCGAATTTTGTTTATCATCTCTGTAAATTGAATGTATTTTATGGAGAGATAAAAGTCATTACTTTTGTTTAAGTTAATCGATTAATTATTATGTTTGTATAAAGTTGCGTTGGGTGTATAGAAATATCATATTGATTGTTTAATCATATTGCATAGATATATTAAGTTTGAGTTGTGGTTTTTAACTTTTGCACCATCATTTAAAATGGATTGGACATTTTAAGAAATGAAGCATAAAAAACCATTGCACAATTATTGAAAAACTTGGGTAAAAGAGGGTGTACAATATCAGTTTTCAACTAACATTAAAGTTGTACAATATCGATTAAGAAATGACATTGAATATGATTCAAATTGAATTTTTTTAATAGTTAATGTCAGTTGTTAACCAACATTAAATATAATTGACAATATAGAATTTATATAACATGATTATTTTGTACTAGTGAGACTACAACGATTGTTTCAGCAGGATACAACATCTAACTTTGGTAGAACTACAACCTTCAACTACTCAGATTTGACAGAACTCTTTGATACTTGCTCGTAGCTCAACTTAATAACAAAGAAAAGAAAGAAAGAAAGAAAGATAGATAGGAGATAACTGTTCAATTTGGGAATGAATGCTACAAATGAAGGAACAAGTTGCTATTTAGTAACTTTCCAAAGTACAAAATCAAATCAAATAAATATAAAAGTTGAAACATTTGTCAAATTTAACTCAATTTAGTTGCTATTTAACTAAAATCAAACGTAACCCATTCAAATTGATGAAAGTACAAATTTAACTCTCATACATGTTAAATTTGTACATGAAGCAACATCTTAATTTGATGGATTCAATCCAATCTAAAGTTACTAAGAAATGAATTTAATTTACACACAATTAAATCTAATTTTTTATGTTTTAAACTTTACCAAAGTTTCACTTTCTTTCACCATAAATATCCAACAATGCCCCACATGAAAGAAATAGAAATGCATTTGAAATGCATTCACAAAAAAATCCCATTTCCACTATCACATATTGATCGAGATTATTTTGTCAAATCCTCTTGAAAAATAAGATATCAAATAACCTTAACATCAACATATCACACACTTTGGAACATCATCGAAATGTAAAGAAACTATAAGTTTCTTAATGTGTCTACTATGAATTATCCAACTAGTTTGTCTATTGAACCTAAACCTTTGGATCTTCAGTCAACTATGTTAGGTTATCACCTGATAACTCATTTATGTTCATGTATATGCGACTTTCTCTCTTGATAATCCTTTCATTAAAGGATCTTCCCTCTTTTGATTTCACTTGATCGATGAAAATTATTCCACTAGGGAGAAATTACCTTATTGAATTGTTCTTACCTATAATATATCATGACTTGCCATTATCGACTATATTCTCTCACACAAGCTGTTCAATTGTCACAATAGATATATATTGAACTTATAGGTTTTGGCCACATTGAAATTTTCATGTCACATACATCACTATGGATTAAATCAAATAACTCATTACTTCTTTTCACATATGAAAATAACTTTATAGTTAACTTTGATTCAACAAAAACTTCATATTTGTCTCTTATCAATGCTAAAATTCGACAATAGTCCTAAACTTACCATTCTATTTAAACAACAATAATTGACATGTCCCAATTTAGAATCCAAAACATAACATAACCGAACAATATAAGCATAAGAGTTGATGTTATATTATTCTTCTTTATTGTATTTGTGCTAGTATACTCACTTTGAACATGCCATCACTTAAATAGCTTTTCCCCACATACATACCCCTGTTGTCAAAATAAATTTATCTGATTTAGATACAAGCTTGAGCGCATTTTATTATGTAGTCTCTGACACTAGATTCTTACGAATCTCTGGCACATGCCACAAAATTTTGAGGGTAAGTATTTCTAGAAGTTCATTTCAGTAGGATCATCTCTTTATCTTCCATAAAGGTAGTTGAAGCATTTCCCATGTACAACTTATCTCTGTCATCTTACTTCTCATATGTAACGAACAATGACTTGTTCTTATAAATGTGCCAAGTAGCACTAGTATCAATCGACCAACCTTTGGTGCTGAAGCCATATTTACATAAAAAATGACAACAACCAAATCGTCATTTTCCTCAACGTTGGCCTAATTGTTGGAACTTTGTCCCTACTTGTGTTTGCACATTGCAATGGTATGGCCACTCTTACCATAAACCCCAACAATTTCCTTGAATGCACTTCTCAACATCATTCCCATGATTTGACAACGGGCGATCCCATCATGGTAGAAGTAGTAGCGACATTGGTGCAGGAGTTGGTAGGCATCAGTTCAGATACTAATTATCTTCAAATTGTTGAAGGAAACATTGGATATAGTATAAACTAAATACACTAGCCAACTGATTACAACTCAATTAGAAACAAATACACTTAAGCCAAATGATATAAAAAGAATTAGATACAAAACAATCAAATACTTGAAAGATTCTCAAAACTTTTGTATACTCAAAGTGTAGTGAGGCATCCTTTTGATAAGCATTGTCTTGATGATGATTGTTAGCTATGCACGAGCTTGCAAGCACTAAAACAATTGTCTTAGCGAGAAACAACGACTATCTCTGGTGAAACTGCAGCCTTGAACTACTTGAATCTGATAGAACTCTTAGATACTTCCTCTACTCTTAACTCAACTCCACTTAACAGTGAAGGAACAAATTGCTATCTATAGATTAGCAACTCAGTAACTCTCCAAAATACAAAATAAAATCAAATAAATACAAAAATTGAAACATTTGACAAATTTAACTCAAGTTAGTTGTTTTTTTTACTAATCAAACAAAACTCATTCAAATTAAAGAAACTAAAAATTTGGTCCAATTTGAAACTTCTAATAAATGAATTCAATTTACACCATTATATTCTATTTTTAAGTTTTAAAATCCATCAAATTTTTACTTTCTTTTACTATAAATATCAACCAGTAATATTTGAATTCATATGAAAAAAAAATTAAAATGAGTTGAAAAAAATAGAGTTGAATCTTTAAAAAAACCATAAAAAAAATAAGTTGTCGGATTTGAAAATTTCAACTCAACAGTAAAATCAAATTATTTTAATCGAAAGTCAATGATGAATGCCTACTTTTTATTCAAACGCTTTTAAATTTTTATTTATAATATAATTCTTAAGGTCAATTGGTCAGACATCATTTTCAAACAAAACTATTCAAGGGACTAAATTCTTTTTTTTAATTTAAAAAAAGAAAACCGAAAACATAAATTTCTTTCTAATTTGTTCAGACCAATTAATGATCCATTTTTTAAAATTAATATTATAATTTTGAGACTTATTTGAAAAAGGAGAAGTTTCAAAAATAGCAAATTTGATAAAAATATTTATAACATATAGCAAAATTTTAAGATTCTATAAATAATAGATATTGATAGACACTATTATGCTTCTAATAGTAGCATTGATAGACGATGATGGAAGTCTATCAGCTTCTATAATTGATAGAATCCAAAATTTTGCTATAATTTGTAAATCTTTTAATATATTTTGTTATTTTTAAAAATGCCCCTTAGAAAAATATACTTTTTTGAAGGGGTCCTTTAAAAAATATAACACCGGGCTAAAATATTTACAATGTATAGAACAATTTCGAAAACAGAAAAAGCCCACAAGCCCACAATGAAAAATACCAAAAATTTCGGGTGATTAATTGACACCTAGCGCGCATAATATATTTGGTAATTGATTGTCTAGATTTGGCTATTCTTTCTTACACGATAGTTTAGATTTGATCATTTAGATTTAGGTTGATTTGGCTACCCAAATTTAAATGATTTCTTTTTCAAGATTCTTTTCTACATGGTCTTTTAGATTTAACTATTATTTAGTACACGATCATTCAGATTTAATCGTTTAAATTTGGAAAGTCAAATCTAAACATTTTTTTTCAAAAAAGTTTTGGTACACAATCGTTTTATTCGATAAATAATCGTTTAGATTTGTTCGATTAAATTTGGCTATTAAAATTTAAACGATTTTTTGAAAATTCTTCGCTACACGATCCACTACAAGAAATTTATTATTCAGGTACAAAGTTTTAGTGGCACAAGTAATTTTTGTCACTAAAAGTTCGTTTATAGCGATGTAAAAAAATATATCACAAAATATTATTATCATCAACAAATTTTTAATCCATGCCACTAAAAGAATTAGTAACACAACAATAATGTCACTAAAAATGAAATTGTTTTAGCAACAAAATTAGTTTGTTCCTAAAACTTTAGCAAATTTTCTCCAATTTCCATTCCCCCTCCCACTTTTCATTAACAATATACTAATTTTTTTTTATCTTCCCCTCTTTCTCTTCACAATAACCCCTCTCAAAAACCTCATCTCCAATCTTCATCATCTACGTTGGCCGGCCACACATAGACGAAAAGCAAACCAATCAAAATTCCTGGCATCGGTTGGCGACCAC
The DNA here is from genome assembly GCA_037974545.1 of Cucumis variabilis. NCBI lineage: Eukaryota > Viridiplantae > Streptophyta > Magnoliopsida > Cucurbitales > Cucurbitaceae > Cucumis > Cucumis variabilis. Next base: position 10,953,748 of record JBBPDI010000022.1, read on the forward strand.
TACTATTTTGGCTGGCGATGCACGAATGATTTGACCAGTGACCCACACATGAACGATTTCAACGCGTCCCACCATCATTTCTGTCAGTGACCCATAACCACGAAGAAGCTCTTTGACTCACAATCGTTTCCATTTAGCAACCCATAACTACAAAAAAGTTACTTTCGTTTCAATTTCGATCGCAACCCATCATATTTCAAGTTTTCTTTCTCCTCAACCTCAAGGTCTGTTCTCAACCTCAAATTGCATAGTAGGAATTTTAGACCATCTTTAACTTGGTTTGATTTTGTTGCTACTTGAAGTTTTTTTTTTTCTTGTTAAAAAAACATAGGATTGTTTTTGCTTTATGTTTTTATTTGTTAGGAATTCTTTTTCAAAATTTGGATTTCCATTCCTTTTAAGCAAAAGAGTTTATATATTGAGACTTTCTTTCACTCTCCACTAGTGCTCAATTCACAGTGGAAGCTCTCCTTGTTGGTCTACAATGAAACTTGGAGTGCAAACTAAAAGGGACTAGCTGAAATGACTATTTGGTTCTAGTTAAAATTTGCTCAATTATTGAAATAAGAAAATTTGTTTTTGTTACTTGGATATTTGAATTGTAGCCTTCACGAGGTGTTGTTTGCTTATAATTCTTCTATTTGATAATGTGAAAGTTTTAAAGTCTTGATATTGTTTGTATTTGGTTTTTTAGTTTCACATTGTATCTTGATATATGCCACTCATTGTTTTGTGAAATAAAACTTTAGATATATTGTTGTTTCTTTTCTTAAGGAGGTTCCAACCATCCTTTGATTAGAGAACAAGAAGGAGTTTTGTCAAGTTAATCACATATTTTTTGTCTTATTTAAGCTCTATCATGTGGATGCATACCTAGATTAGTTGTTGTTGGCTTCAATCCATTATTTTGCATTTTACATGTGGCTAGCTTTTATTCTAACATATGGATTTCTAACTTGGTACTTTAAACATTGTACTTAGTATGGATCAAAGTTAGGATAAATTTAAGAGATCGAACTCCTAATGAATATTCTGATGGTGTTGTTAACTTTATGAAAATTGCAACTAATTTTTTAGACGAAGAGGGAAGAAACAAGATGTCATTGTTCAAATTGTGTGAACATGAACTTGAATAGATTAGATGTCGTAGAACGTCATCTGTATAAATATGGTATGTCCTCGACTTATAGGCGATGGACATTCCAAGGAGATGCTGTAAATTTTTCTCTATCTTTTAGATCTAATTCGAGGTTTCTGGGTGAGATATTTTTCAATCCAAGTAAATGCAGAGAAGAGAATGTAAATCTTAGAGAAAACATTGGACTTAGAGATACTATGGATGATGAGATACTAGATTGTGATTCACGATCTACATGGACCAATGTTTGAACAAACTACAAGAGAATCAAACAAGCAAGATGGGTATGATAGAATAAGTGAAATGTTTTCTAAAGTAGAAGAGGAGTTATATCTGGGATGTCTAAAGTTCACTTCATTTATTTTTTTAGTGAAACTTATACACGTTAAGGTGCTTAACCATTGGAGCGACAAATTTTTTCCTATGTTGCTTGAATTATTAAATGAAGCATTTTTGGATGGTGTGAAGCTACTTGCCTTCTACTATGAAGTTAAGAAAAGATTGTGACCTAGGGATGGGATATGAATTAATTCATGTGTGTAAATTTGATTGTGTTTTATTTTGGAAAGATTATGCATCACTTGACAAATGTCTGCATTGTGGAGTGTCTAGATATAGGTTGAATTATAGAAAGGGGAAACAAATTCCTATAAGGTGTTAAGATATTTTCTACTAAAGGCAAGCTTGCAAAGATTATTTCTTTCAAAACATATCGTAGAGGATATGAGGTGGAATAAAAATAAAAGGTGTGAAAATGAAGGCATACTTCGACATCCTGTTGATGCTGAGGGTTGGAAACATTTTTATGACCAGTATCTTGTTTTGCTTCAAACACTCGAAATGTCAGATTAGCACTTTCTTCTGATGGGTTTAACCCTTTTGGAAACATGAGCACATCATAGAACATGTGGCCAATTATACTTATTCCATATAACTTGCCACCTTAGAAGTGTTTTAAAGCACCATTCTCTTTTATATCTTTACTCATCCTTTGTCCAAGGTCTCCTGGTAAAGAAATTGATATGTACTTACAACCATTGATAGATGAGTTAAATGAGTTGTAGGTGGATGGTATTCAAACGTGTGATAGTTTCAATGCTTTTTTCTTCCAACTCCGTGTTGCACTGTTGCGGATAATAAATGATTTTCTATCTTATGGTGATTTATCTTGTTGGAGGATAAAAGGTTATAAAGCATGCTCGATTTGGAATGTTGGTACAAGCTCAATGGGACTAAGAGCAAAATTTATTATATGAAACATCGTTGATATCTACCTTCAACACATGAATGGCGTAAAAGTACTCAACATGATGGAAAACAAGAAATGTGAGTAGCTCTGTAAAAGCTATCTGAAGAATATATTATAAATCAATTGAATTCAATAAGTTTTCCAATGTTGAACAAATATCCTACAAGATGTGATATCAAATGAAAAAGGACAAATGGTGAGAACAATTGGACTAAAAGAAGCATTTTTTTAGTCTTCCTTATTGGTAAAACCATAAACTACGTCATAAAATCAACATGATGCATATTGAGAAAAATATTTGTGATAACTTGGTGGGGACGATATTGAACATCAATGAAAAGACTAAAGACACTATTAAAGCTCGTGAGGATCTAGCTAACTTGAAAATAAGAAAGGAGCTTCACATACAAGAGATTGGAAATAGACGTGTAAAGCCTTATGCTCTCTACACATTAACTGCTGCTGAAAAAGTGAACTTTTGTACGTTTTGGAAGTCTATGAAGTTTTTAGATTGTTTTGTATCCAACATATTTCATTGTGTTAATTTGAAGGAAGACAAAATATATGGTTTAAAGAGCCACAATTGTCATGTTTTATTGCAAAGACTTCTCTCAATCAACGTTTGAACTTATAGGTAAGGACATTTCTACCTACTATATCGAAGATGTCAAATTTCTTCCATGCTATATGTAAATTTTTTTTGATCATATCATAACTAGACAAAATGCAAGATGATATAGTGCTCATCTTATGTAAGTTGGAAAAGATCTTTTTGTCAACTTTTTTTGACGAGATGGTCCATTTAACTGTCCATGTGTCGTGGAAAACAAGAATTGTTGGACCTATTGGATATAGTTGGATGTATCCAATCAAAAGGTATGTGAAATATTTGTTGCTATTAATTTTATGGTATAGAATCCCAACACATGTAATTTGATTCATGTTGTCTCAAGAGTTTGAAGTATTTGAAACAATATGTTACAAACCAAGCTCGACCTGAGGGTTCAATTGCAGAAGGTTATGTTATAAATGAATCCTTTAGCTTTTGTTCTATGTATTTACATGGCATTGCACAAGGTTTAATAGAGGGGATCAAAATAATGATAACATCAATGATGAGAAGATCAACAATTGTGGTCTATCAATTTTCTCTCAACACATAAGGTGGTTAGGTGGTGCCCTATTTCGACAACTAACCCTTGATGAGTTAGAGAAATCACATTGGTATATTCTAAACAACTGTGATGAAGTGGAACTTTATCTCTAGTATGTATCATTTTTCTTATATTCATTTTTAATATTTTAAATATGACTAAAAATTACACGAACTTTAAAAAATAGGGAACTAATGAGATTTCTTGAGTATAGTAATGGGCAAGGTGATTTGCATAAGACACAATAATTAGAATTCCCTACTTGGTTCAAAGCAAAGATATGCCATTTTTTGAGGTCGTACCTTGCGTTATACAATTTTTTATTACATTGAAGCATTGCCTTTGTGATTAGGCCCAAAGGTTGGATTGTGATAAATCCATGTTTGATGATTTGTCTGCCTTTGTCTGTGGTCTGAATGATTTTGCTTGCTCTTATATCGGGTGTATAGAAAGTGAAGTTTGATTTCACACTAAAGATTGTGATAGTCGTCGGACCACTTAGAATAGTGGAGTGATGTGAAGGGATAAAAGCTCTATGGCAGCAAAAGAATTAAAGAACCATTACTCAATTTAATTTGAAAATCTTAAAATACCGGCACATTGACAAAATTAGAATCAAAATTATAAATAAAACTAAGCATGCTTTTAAATTAAAAGATACATAGAACTTACTTTCGATGATGTCTCTGAATCTACAAATCACCAAATTGGGAACACCACCCGTCAGAGACCTTTCTATCCTTTAGGATGAGATTGGTTTGTGGGAACCAATTGGAATGGAAAAATGTTTAGAGCTAGTTGAGAGAAATTCTTTTCTTTTTGCAAAGAGAAAAAGCCTCGGCTATTTTCTTGATCAAATTGGTTCAAAGAAAATTGTTTTCTTCTAAGTATTTATAACTCTCTTTCCTTCTTGGAATAGAAATAAGAGTATGAGAGAATTATAAGATTCTTTTTATCAAATTTACTAATTAACTAATAATTAATCAATTAGTTAATAATTAATTAAATCATATTTAATTAATATTTCAGTTAAATCTTATATGAATGAATATCTCTCCAATATCTTATAAATTTATATTAATATAATTAATTAAATCATATTTAATTAATATTTCATT
>JBBPDI010000022.1:10958506-10976659 GCA_037974545.1 Cucumis variabilis
TATTCAATAGAATTAATTGGCAAGCATAAATTAGCTTAAATAATATAAACTATAATGAACAACGGTAAAAGCCTTTCCTTAAAAAACTACGCGACTATAAAATCAAAATCTTCACATTATCAACAACAATAATAAAGGAAATTGTATTGGGTGATAATATTAGAATAACTTTTAGAATTGATTGCACATACTTTCCAAAATTTGTAAATTTTAATCTCTAAAATATATTAAAGATATTTTCTATTTTAAACTTTTTATTGTTACCAAACTGCCCCCACACGTTCTCTCTCTATTGATCATCTCCCTGTAATGCTTCCTCTTCCTCTTCCTCTTCCTCTTCCTCTCTTTATAAACCTACGTATCACATCTGTATCCTATCCATAATGAAAAATTAATCTAAAAATAAAAATTGTTTGTTTCATAGATATCGTTTTTCGGTAGGTTACTCTCAAAAAATAAAAAATAATAAAAAACGATTGTTCGTTCAATCTCTGTTTTCGACATCTTCATCTTCTTGTTTTTCTTTTTCTTCATAATTTTTTATTCATATTTTCAATCATCATTTTTTTTGTTAAATCTCATTTCTTTGTTCAAATTTCTTTCAAATGGTTGCTTTCAATTTATGACAAAATTCTCACTTTTTAAAATATTTTTCATCTTAAATTTGTTATTATTCTCAAACTACTCTTCAAAAACTTATTTCTTCTCCTCCTTTTAATGCTTTAATCTTTCCATATTTTTTTCTCCCACTTTTTAAGGCCCCAATCATTATTTTTTTTCTCACTTTGTATTAATAGTTTTGTATACCAGTGTTGTGATGTACTTATATTATATGTATTAGTTAGTTGATATACTTATTACACAATTTCCATTTTTTTCAAATTTTATGTAATTCATTGTAGTATTATTAAGTATATAAATGATATAACGTAGTGTATCAAACATATAATATGTATCAAAGTGTACTAGTGAAGTATATTAAGTGTATCGGTAGAACCTTAGTGTATCAAGTGTATTTTAATCAATCGAGAGTGTATCAGTAAACATAGAAAGTGTACCAACAATACATCAAGGGTATCAAACATATGAACTGCATCAAGTATATTAAATATGTCGAGTGTATCGATGAAGTATAAAATGTTTATTAGTATTGTATTAAGTGTATCAAACTTATTAATTAAGTGTATTAAACTCATGAAATGTATGAACAAACCATAACAAGTGTATCGATAATACAACAAACGTATCATGCTTAGTGTATCAAGTGTATTTAATTGATTGAGTATATTTGTAAAGTTTAACAAATGTATCGACAATATATTAAGTATATCAAACCAATGATGTGTATCAAGTGTTATTTAATTCATCGAGTATATCATCAAAGCACAACAAGTTTATCAACAACATATCAAGTGATGCGTGAAAATAATGTTTATAATTCTAAAGGGTGGGTTTGTAGTTTTGTATTTTTCAAATATCGGTTGGACTTGAATTTTACCATTTTTATAAATCTAAAAAGTGTGTTATGGATCTAATTTATTAAACTAATTTTGCTATATTTGAAACTGTAACTAATTATAATAATATATATAAAAGAAAAAGAAGGGTCTGCTTAAGTTTAGTATCTTTAGAAAAATTTGGAGGAAGGCTCAAGAGGTGTGATGAAGTTGGAATGAATTAGGGAGATAATAATTGTGTAATCTTTAATTATTGATACCACAAATTTTGCTTTCATTAAAATATTAAATGTGTATATTGTTGGGCCTTTTTCTTTTTAATTAAAAAATTAGAAGTCTTGGTCTTTGCACTTAATTAATGTTGTACCACCACTTTTGAGGTGATTTTCTTTAATTTGGTTCTCTTCTTTTTCAAAGGTAAATTATATATATATATATATTAAAAAAGAAAAGGGTAGAGCATCCATATATGATCTCAACAAGCTAATTGGAAAAAGAGTAACAAAAGAATATACATTAGGATTTCAATAAAGTTTAGAGTCAATATTATTTATTCACACCAGCAGTTGAGTTGGAAATCATCCAATCACAAATACCAATAATGGACAAAGGAATATCACATTATATATGTTCATATATTCATGCTTTGCATCAAAGGACAGAGAACAAATAATTACACAACACTATTGGGGGTTGGGTAATTTCTCTTTAATTCTCCTTCCGTTTCGTCCATCAACCCTAAAAAAGTATTGGTAAAATTAATAATTGATGGTTAAAGAAGGAAAAATGAAAATTATATGATTGTATTTAACCCAATAGCAAAATGACAAGGAGATCGAGGAGATGTGTTTACAAATTGTAGTAGTTAAAGTGTTAAGGCTTACTTTTTAATTCATCTCAATTTTGATGACTTGAAAACTAGCAATAAAGATTTAGTATTTAAATATGGTTCTTTGCTTCTAATTAAAGACAATGATCTTACCTATAGAAAATCGAGTTAGCTTAAAATTTAAGAAAGTGATTAAAAGAATAATTTAGAGAAGAAAAGATAAGGGGAAACAAGACATGAAATAAATGAAAACTTTGTACTATTCTTTTTTTTTTTTTTCGTATACCCCTATTAATAAGTAATAGTGAAATAAACTTTACAAGTAGGAGGTTATTTTTAAATATTAAAAAATGAATAAAAATATTTATTAAATATCTTAAAATATAATAATTTATTTGTAATAGATTCAAATAAATTACTATATGTGTTTATTTTCCCTTATTTGATATTTGAATAAAAGTTTTATCCCTTTAAAATAATTTTTCTTAAAAGATCATTATGAACTAATAGATTAGGAAGGAAATAAAATGGGGGGAGACATCTACCAATTGAGATTAATAAAAAGAAAAAAAGAAAGTGTCTTGGTCTATGTGCACTAAAATGATAGTTATTCAACTTATTGAGATGCTTTTTTGAAAAAGTAAATAAAAGGTAGAGAGTGGCCATAGGATCCCAAAAAGTGGAATGTTAAGGATAAGAAAATATTAGGAAACAAAACATCAAGATTGCAGTACACAGTTATACAATATAAATTAGAAAGCAATTATGGTCAAATAAATAAGCATTATTAAGTCAACTACAAATGCAAAGCATTGGTAAATAAGCTAAGACAAATTTCTTTTTGCACAACATAGAGGATTCATCTACAAATATTAATAATCAATACCAAACCAATCTAAATGAAACTAAAACAAAGGTTTCCATATATTGCAATAAATTATTGACACATTGATAATGTGTAATAGTAAGTATTGCAGTTTGAGAAAAATATAATGATGATACTTGTTGTTGATACGCTAGTGAAATATGGTTAAAATGCATTTTGAATGAGACAAACATGCATAAATTTTTTAAGTCAGAATAACGCAAATATTGAGGTAAGGGACTAGACATGCGCCCTTCTTTGAACATTCATCGAACTTCTTGGATGGCTACTGATCATTTGACTATCATTTTTCATAATTTGGAAATTTTCACAACTGTGTATGCTAAGAATCTCAAGATGTTTTATATTGGAGAATAACTCCACTCCCAATGACTAAAATTGATTTTAGAAAAATATAATATTATTTCAAATTAATTTTGGAGGAATTAATAGGTGATAGGTGATTTTTGTGGAGTGATTAACCAAAAATCACTTCCAAAATTTTGACTATATAATTCAGTTTTTGTGTAAATTATTATTGATTAGCCATTTATGATTTTTTAAAAAAATTCTAAATAGTGAAACAAAAGGTGAAATTATTTGTTAATAAAACAATCAGTTATATATTTTTTGAATTTTTTTCAATATCGTCTATACTCAAACATATATACAAGAATTTAACAATAATAAAATAAATAAAATAGATCTTTTATCATAATTATTTCTATGCACCCAAACAATGGTGATTGGTGTTAGGGTATTTCAGAGTTTTAATTTTGTGTAAATTAAGTCCATAGATAATTTTTAAACTTTAATTTATATATTAGATATAAATTTCAACTATAGACTGTGAATGTTGTCTCTCATACGATTACAATTTTTTAAATAATCCAAAAGTTTATGTTTTGTTTAAATAATTATTTTATTTTTAAAACGAAGAAGTATATTTCTATTAATTTCTTAGAATGATTTGCATTTTCTTATATAAAAGAATTTAGTTAGAGAGATTTTGGTGTGGGTATATCTTTTAAGAGAGCTTAGCTTTGCTCTTTGAACTGTTTCAATGTAGTCTAAGGAAATGTTTTATAGGATGTATGTTGATTCTGTAGATTAAGTTTTTCCCCATCTGGAAAATCCATTGTGTTTATTCTTCTTTGGATACTTCAGATTTTTGGTTTCTTTTTCTATTTTTATTTGTGCGTTTTTAAGAGCAAGTTTTGATGCATGTCTAAAAGGAATTAAGCAAGTAAATACAATATAAATAAACTATACAATAATATGCTATCAATTCTGATTTGGGAAAATCACACCAAATAATTGATTGTTTGTAAAACTGATATCATAAAAAATTGAATTAGTTTTGGATGGAAATCATTAAATGAATAAAAGGTTGAAATTATCATTAACGAACTTTTTTAAATATGAAAATAATGATCATTAGTCGATATGAAGTGTTACATGTTAATTCTGTACTATATCATACCTTATGGTCACAGATTACAGACCGCCATTGTATCCAGTGACATTATAAGTTGTGATGACAGTTGCACTTTAATGGTCATCTAAAATTGCTGCCTTCATATATATATATATATATATATATATATATATATGTTGATTAAGATGTCAGTTAGAACCTAACATTAAACTCTTGCCATCCAACATATACCCATGTCATCATGATATACGATGGTGGTTTGTTATGCTGACAGTTTGGAACTGAGATTGTTTGTGCAATGAAAATGATAGATTTTAGTTGTTTTTGTATGGTTGAATTAATAAATAATTAATAAACTAGTTTTTAAAATAAAAGTTGAATTATGATCGTATTTGATAGCCATTTTAGGAATAATAATTAAGGATATAGCAACATTTTTTTTGCAAATATAGCAAAACTATCGCTAATAGACTTGTATCGCGATAGACTCGTATGTTCTATCAATGATAGATCAATATTTGCAACATAGTTTATACCGATAGATTTCTATCATTGATAGAATTTGACAAATTTTGTTATATTTGCAAATTTTTTAAAATGTTGTTATATACTTAATTATTTTGAATCTAATTGTTAAATTTGCAACTATCCCTTTAGTTTTTTAGGGTTTGTATTAAATAATATAACTTTAAAAATAGCTTTTAATAGGTCATAAATCTAATAATTTTGTGTTGATTTTGTATCTAAAGTTAAGTTAGAAACTAATAAACCCAAATCATATACAAAATGTTAGTTTGGTTCACTGCCCACAACTGAAGGCAAAATATGGAAAAATCTACGCTTACCCAATATTGTGTCAATTAGTTGCACAGCAGTTAGTCTCTTGGAGCTTATCCGTGCCGCTGGTATACAGCAAATGATCTTCCTCCTCTCCCTATTTAGAAGCAATTAGTGCAAAAACACTGTAAGATTGGAAAAAAAAGGTTAATGAATAAACCTTCAAAATTCAATAATGTTAGAGATTAGACTCTCGAAATTTACAAATAAACACCAAAACCAAAATAAGTAGAAAACAGAGGTAGCGTGTGTGCATATATACCTTATTTCTTTGCCTTTCTATTCCTTCTGGTTATTGCAGCTTTTAAAACCAATAATGTAATTTATATTTTGTAATCATGGTATAAGCAGTCAGGGCTGAACCTAACACATCAGAAATTAAGAAAATTAAGAGTGAAAAATGAGAGTGATCTTTCAAATCTTTACTGATTATCATTTTTAAAAATCATGATCTCAAAAAGAGAGAGTAGAGAATTAAATTGACATGAGAGAGTTGAAAATTAAAAGTTTGATCCATATGGAAATAATCGTTTATCAAAGAAAATAATTAATGGAAAAGGATGTGCATACCTACGTCGAGGCTTGTCAAAGGTGATTTCAGTGCAATCATCTTCACCTGTTTGTTTGTTGCACAAGTTAGCATCTTCTTCAATGGAAATGGATGTGCATACCTTCTGTTCTTGTTTGGCTTCTTCCAACTCTTCTGTAATTTGGGGCATCCTGACACTCTGGATGATCCTTGTAAGAAACGTATGTGGCGAAGTCCTTCTGGCAACAAACTTAAATTAGGACAATCAGTGATCCACAAAGTTATTGGTAAATATAAGGTATTTTTCCTTGTATTATTAACTTAATGAATTTGGTATTTATACAGAGAGTCAAAGACAGAAAAGAAATATCAAACTAATTAACAAACCTTCAACTAAGTAACTATTTACTAACTAATTATATCAACTAATATGCCCCCTCAAGATGGAATGTAGAGATTACAAATTCCCATCTTGAATATTGATTTCTTGAATAGTTGATGAAGACAGTGGCTTAGTGAACATATCAGCTAGTTGATGTGAAGATTTAATGGATTTGCTTTTGTTGTCCTTGTTGAATTTTATCACGAACAAAGTGGCAGTCTATCTCAATGTGTTGGTGCGCTCATGGAAAGTTGGATTAGAAGCAATGGAAATGGTTGCATGGTTGTCACAGTATATTAAGGCTGGAGCTTGATGAGGAATCTGCAATTCTTGAAGGAGGTGAGTTAGCCATGTAATCTCATTGGACACACTTGCTAAAGCTCTGTATTCTACCTCTGCGGATGAACGTGAAACTATGGCTTGCTTCTTGGTTTTCCAAGATACAAGAGATCTTCCAAGAAAGATGTAAAAGCCAGTGACTGATATTTTAGTGTCTAAATAACATCCCTAATCTGAGTCAACGAAGGCCTTTATGTTGAATTCTTTGGAGGCCCAAAGCATTATGCTTGTCCTGTTGCGTCTTTGAGGTAATGTAGCAGATGATGTACTGCAGTTAAGTGCTCGGTGTGAGGTTTAGCCAAGAATGGACTAAGTTTGTGAACATAGTAGGAAATGTATGGCCTTGAGATTTGTAGATATAATAGTCTACCATGTCTTCTATATGAGGAAGCATCCTTATCATTTAGTGGATTGCTTGATGTAGCAGATAAACGCAGGCTAGGCACCATTGGGCATTGAGATGGTTCTGCAGTCAAAAAAATCAGAGTCTTCAAGTATTTATAAGCAGTACTTACCATGAGACAAATAGATGCATGTTGTTCAATGATTAATTTTCCTCTTAATTTGGTAAGTCCATCGAACTCATTTAACTCACCACCCTTATTCTTTTCCAATACAAATGTATTCTTTGTTTGAAGATTAGTCAGCTCACCAAATCCTTTTGGCATTTCCGCAAATCTTGATTTCTGAAAATCAAGATGCTTAAGATTTATCAACCTTTTAGTATCTTCTGACAATTCTTTTAATTTTTTACACCAATAAAGGATGAGTGTCTTCAAATTAATTAATTGAGTAATAGAATCGAGAAGGAATTATAAATTATAATTGTGAGAAATATCCAAATGCTTAAGGTTGATCAAGTTTCCTACATCACTGGACAAGATTTTTAATCCCGAGTTTGAAAAATAAATATTTCTAAATTATACAACTTTATAATGGAATGTGGAAGATATGTAATATCTAAACATGCAACACTCAAATATCTCAAATGTTTCAACTTACCAATATAATTTAAAGGCTTTTTATAGCAATCTAAGTGCAATGTTCGCAATTGGAAAGTATTGTGGAAGGTAGATTTCAACAGGTCAAACATCATTCAAATAACATTATTATGGAAGATGAATACAAAAATCTTAGAATTACTGTGTACTACATAGTTTAGAGATGTTGAATTAGATAAAATAAAAAATAGACCAAATAATTCTTTCTCGAGTTTTGATGAACAACCCTTTTGTCTAGTTCCTTACCATTAAAATGGCAAAAATACCAACACAATTCTCGAATTTATTAATAAGGAATCAACAACATAAAAAAAAAAAAAAACAATGTCCTTACTTTCAACTTCAATGGACATATAGCATAATTTGACCTAAAAGAATTTTGTTTGATGACTGGATTAAAACAAGTTCTCAGAGTTGAATCTAGGAGAAAGAAAAGAGAATGGTTTGAAAAATGCCCTTTTCCCTTATGACCATTTTATAACGAGAAGAGATATAGAAAGAACTTTCAAAGCACTACGCAATGAGGAAGACTCGTTGAAAGAAAAATTAGGTAACCTCTGTATCTTAGAAGCCTTTTTAATTCCCAAGCAACAACACAACCACATAAATCTCCAACATCTAGACATATTGGATCATGAAGAAACCTTCAAAATCTATCCATGGAGGAGATTGTCATACATCCTAACATATCAATTCTCCAAAAAAGCATCATATAGTGACAAGGATGTTGTATACCTTCAAGGATTTTCCCTACCTTTAAGTTTATTGGGCTTTTGAGACAATACCAAGACTTTTCAATTTAGATGTTGAATTTGGAAAAAAGCTTGGAAATAAAGGGCCAAAAATCCTGACATGGGAATGTTTGGAGTCAAGTGACTGGAGGACTCTAAACATGAACATTTTTTTAAGTAGAGAATGTAAGTAAATTTAAATTATGTTCTTTATATGTTTATGTAGATAGACAATGATAGATTTCTATCCATGTCTATCTGTAGTAGACAATGATAAAAATCTATCATTGTTTATCAATACAATTGGTACTTTTTCACTAATCATCTAACATCATTTTACTTGTAGTTCTCTATGACACCACTAGACTCAACAGAAGAAGAGTCAAACAATTTTGAAATATTTCAAAGATATTGAAGAGCAGGATAAAAAAGAACAAGAAAAGCAATAAAAAAAAGAGAGAAATGGAAAGAAACATAGATATAATAGAAACAAACAAAATCTTGTTTGAAATAAGTCAAATCAGAAAAAAATCAAGAAAAAATAGAAGCAGAACATATTTTGTTACGACAATGACTAAAAGAAATTAAAAGTATGTTCACACTAGTTATGAGAAGCTTGAATGTTGCCTTACCACAGTAACATGAAGAGAAACAAAGTGCATATATCAACAAGTTGTGGAAAAAAATAAACCACCTACTTCTAGTCTTGGCCTTCTTGAGGAAGATGAAGAAGTTAATACAATGGTCAACTATGCAACAACATATTGCTCTACGGTTAGTGTTTAATTCATTATCTACTGCTTTGTGTTGTTTAAATTTGCTTAAATTCTTAATTAAAAAAACAATTGTGTTTTTTCTTTTCCTATGCAGGGTTAGGAACTATAGATTTATAAACAACCAAAACACAACTGTTATCACAAGTTTAATTCTTTTGCAAAAAATAAATTTATCACACACTACTTGTTATAGACAGAGATAAGATTCTATCTCTATTTATTTGTGATAGTCAAAGATAGTCCTTTATATCTGTATATATAAGATGCATAATTCCAGACATCTATAGGATGTTTTTTTAATATTCTTACTTTATATATTTGAGATAGATGAAGAAGAAGAAGAGAATATGGAAATCACAAATTTAGAAACACAAAAGAAAAGAAATTTTCACTAAAATATGGGTTAGCCAAACCTTAAAAGGGAAGAAATTTTCACTTCTATATGCATATATACAATCTTCAGATTCAAAAAAAACTTAATTATGTTTCACCACACACTAATCCAAACTAGTCTAGAGTCCCAATTAGAGTTTATATTCAATTACGAAATAGTTGAAAAAGAAATAGGATCTAATAAGAGACCTCTCAAAACTCAAATACTCATCGCGACTCTCGCTACTTCGAATCACCCAAATAACAATACAAAGCTTAAGTATATACATATACAAAAAGAATACGAATCTACAATTAATGACAGGAAGCTCATCGTATGCTTGGTCCTTGACTGCTACTTGGGGGAAAGAAAACATTTAAAATGAGCTAAAAACTCAATGAGTGGCAAGTTTTTAAAAGTAAAAGCTCCTAAAACATACTTTCAAACTATTTAAATGTGACATTCACAACGAAATAATAATTAAAACTGTAACACCCTAGACCTAGGATTTGGAATTTGGATCCCCTACATCCCCCTGCATCCCCTATCCTTAAAGACATATTAGAGTGAGAGTTCTCCTCACAAACCAACACAAGTCCTTTCAACATGCTTCGTCCTCACTCACATGCATCTTAGGAATATTCCTAGGAGACCTAACATAGAATTGCTCCAAGCTAAGCACACTTAACTTTGGAGTTTCTATAATCAAGCTATTAAAAAGAAAGGTGCACCTTGTTGGTATAGGTATTACCTTTTAATTCTTTTAAGTCTTTCTTAACATTACTTTTATGTCCTCAGGATCACTCTCATTCAAATGTGATATCGATTCATTCATGTCTTCTTCCTAATCTCGAACATTACAAAAACATTAAAATCATATATTACCATAATTCACAAGTAATACCAACAAACCTATGCCCAAATCCAACCATAGCAAGACATCTAAATATACGGTCAAGGATAGCTCGCACATGACCAAAGAATTATGTGACCAAAGCTAGCTCACACATATTTAGTACCCACCACAATAGCGTCCTTCATCCAATCAAACCATGGTAGAATACTAAATACACAGTCTGGGATAGCTCACCCATGATCCATATCCATAAAAAAAAAACATACGACCAAACAAAGCTCACGCATACTTAGCACCTACCACAATAACAATCTCCATCCAATCCAACCATGATAGCATAATAAATAAATGACCCAAAATAGCTCACACGTGATCCATATCCACAAGAAAACATGCGACCAAACGGAGCTTACGCATACTTAGCACCTACCATAGTAACAATCTCAATCTTTGCTCCTTATTAAAACAAATCAACCTTAAAGAATTGACCATTAGATTTAAACTTGTTTTTCATAACTTAGGAAATATTAATATAAAAGGAGAATGGAAAAGAGCTTATAAAACAAAAGGAAACAAAGGAAAAATTAATAAAATGCAAAAGGAAAAAATTGTTGGGGACCAAAAAAAAAAGCCAAAGGTTTCAAATTAGGTATGGAAAACAACCAATCTCAACAGAAAAAACAAGCAAGATGAAAGAAAGAACAACATCAACAAAAGAATTTATAGTGTTTGTAAAGCTTCAAATTTGTAAATTTTAACTTTTGAACATTTCTTTGTTTTATACTTCCGTAATTTGTTAATTTCTTTCTACTCTACTATTGTTTGATATTTAAACCATCGTGTAAAACGTATAACATGATCGTTTAAATAATGTCCCAAATGATCGTTTTGACTTAACTACACGATCGATATATTATCATTGAGTAAAACGTATAAGAAGATCGTTTAGATTTAATTGCACGATCGTTTAGGTCCAACAACACAATCGTCTAGATGTTCTATACGATCATTTACATAAACGATCGTTTACAATCAATTCACAATTATTATGGCCATATGAAGATCATGCGAAGAGTTTAGCGCTTTTGTGTGTTGTAAATAATCAATTCACATTTATTAGCTTGTCACTGAATAACACAAAAGAACTTTTCATTTTTTATCCTTCATTTTCATTTAAAAATCATTCTCTTAAACCATTATGTTCAGGGTTTCTAAACTTTTCCTCTAAAACACTTGCCTCTCACAAAATGTAGTTCAAGATGCTACTATTTCAACCTAGAACAACAAGATTCAACAGAAGGAATAAAAAATATGCAAGATGCTACGATCTTGAAAATACTATAAAGGTTAGCTTGGTCCTCTTCAAAGAAACTATGCTGGTGATGCCGAAAATGTCTTAAAAAAACTATGATAAGCTCTTATCTACTTCCTTGGTTTTGATTCTAAAACCAACTCCATATCGAAAATGTTGGTATCAAAATGGAAGGTAGGTTTAAGAATGGAAGATAAGTACTCAAAACTCCTGAGTTTCTGCTCAAATTGAAACGAATGGACGGAGGGTTTGACAGCAGAACATGACGGCTCTCAAAATCCTGAGTTTCTGCTTCAAAAACATCCAATGTATATTACAAGCTTCTAGATCCAGATTCTGCCACAAACAATTACATTTTTTCAATATATATTTTACATGAAATAATGTTTACAATAAATGTATAAACACTGTTGAACATTTCTCTGTTTTACACTGTTGAACAACGTTTGTTTAGATGTTGTTACAAGATCGTTTAGATTTAATCATTTGCTTACATAAATGATTATTTTTATTACAGTACATGTTCATTTACATTCAACAGCTCCATTGTTTAGATGTTATTAAAAGATCGTTTACATGTAGTGAGAACATCGTTTACGGTTTTGAGTTTAATCGTTTTGATTTAACTAAATAATCGTTTAGATAATTATTCGGAGATTCTTTTGATGTTATTCCTATATTGCTTACTGAAGTTCATTTAGTTTTTAGCAACACAATTGTTTAAATGTTATTTACTAAATCGGTTTAAAGTTTACATGCAATGACAAGATCGTTTAGATGTACTCAAATATTGTTTTCACTTAACTACATGATCTTTTATGTAAGCAAAACTTATAGTTCTATTAACCTACACGATCGTTTAGAAAAAATTTATAGTGTTTGTAAAGCTTGAAATCTGTAAATTTTAACTTATGAACATTTCTTTGTTTTATACTTCAATAATTTGTAAATTTCTTTCTACTCTACTATCGCTTGATATCCTACACCATCGTGGAAAACGTATAACATGATCATTTAAATGATGTCTCAAATGATCGTTTTGACTTACTCCATAATCGTTTAAATATATATTACCATCGTGTAAGACAAATAAGAGGGTCGTTTATATAACGTCCCAAAAATTAAGATAATTTAAAAGTTAATTATCTTAGTTTTGTTTAATTATGTTTAAATTATCTAATGATATTTGGTTTCATTTAATGAAATTATGTGGTTTTGTGGAAGTTAGAATTTAATTAAATAATTTTGGGTGTTATTTAATTAAATTGGAGAGTGGAATTTTTGTTAGAAAGTTGATAATTATACAATTATTGTGAGAAAGAAAAAGATAATTATATTTGTTAAAAGATAATTATTTAAGAAAAAGATAATTGTATTTTTTAGAAAAGAATTAATGAGGAAGAAAAAGGAAAAGAATTATATTGTTGGAAAAATATAATTACTAATAAAAGGATAATTATTTTGAGGAAGATAAAAGTTGATTTAAATGGATAATTAATGAAGAGCGATGAGTTGATTTTTGGAAAAGAATTTAAAAGGAAAAAGGAAAAGGAAACCCACCTCGATACTCCAGCACATCATCTTCTTCCTCACTTCACAAAAAATAACCTAATCTCACTGCCACTATGCATCACCAGTTGTCGCAAGTCCCAACTCAGCTTCTTCGTGCAACGACGACTGTCCGATGAAGCCAACGAATGCAACCCATTGTTTTTTGGCCGAGCCATTCATCCATTGCAATTCTCCCCATCGTGCACCAAGTTCTCGTTCGAAGACCCAAGCCAAATCTCTACGTCTCTCTGCCTTCGTCCAAGCCATTTCGCCCAAGTCGTTTGGTCTTTGCGCATCCTCCTCTGTTCATGAGCCATCGTGCGTGAAGTTCTCACTGGCTGCACCGATCCTCTTCCATGTGAGTCGGTCCTCCTCTCAAATGCAGCCAAGTATAAGTTGTTTTTGCAAGTCAAGTTTCCTTACCCGAGTCGAGCCCTGTTTTCCCCAAGCCAAGCTACTTTTGGTATCTTTTAAGTCACTTGGGGTAAGTTATTGGTGAGTTTTTAAGGGGTTTTTGGCATACCCATCAAATGTTAATTTTGAACTCTAAATAAATTAATTTTGGTTATAATTTGGAATTTGAAGATTCTTGTGGCTAAAAGTTAAATTGAGGAATTTCTCCCATTCAAAGTTGAATTGATTTGAACCTTAACTTTGGGTAAGTTGATTAATTGAAGAATTTTGGAGACTATAGTAACTGTTAATATTTATTAGTTAAGCCATTTCAATTTTCCTTAATATTTAGGATTTGTCATTCTCTATTGAAAAGCTTTGACTATAACAGATAGAGATTTAAACTTTTTAGCAAATCTCAAGGTAAGAGATTCTCCTACTGGACCTTCGAATTAAATTTGAAGAGCTTGCATGTATTTTGTGATTATGCATTGATAATAACTGAACATGCGTAATGAGATGTTGATGATGATGACTGATATTATGTTGATGATGATGACTGATATGTTTGTGATGTTTATGATACATGATATATTAATCACATGATTAAGGACGTCATGATTAATATTCATGTCATGTTTATGATGTTTATGATGTTGTTACATGCTTTTGGACTATGGTGTTGTCTGTTAAATTTGTCTGTTGAGCTTTTTACCTCACTTGTATTGTGATTCTATCTATGGGATCACTCAGAAGATAAGGGGTGTTTCCACGAGACCACTTGCACGATAAGAGGTGTACCTATGTATTACAGACCCGTTTGTGGAGTGTGTACCTACAATCACTAACACGATAGGGGGTGTTCCTATGGGTTACTCGCACGATAAAGGGTGTTTGTACAGTTTCACTCACCCAGGTGTGCTCCATTGGACACACGATGCTATTATTATGTTTCTAACGGAAAGTTAACAGATCACCTAGGGAACCAGTTTAGGGTCTCTTACTGGGTATATTTTATATACTCACTCTTTTCTATGTTTAATATTTCAAGCAAAGGTAGAGGATCAGGAAAGCTGGTGAGCAATAGAAAGGGTCTGTGACATGCCATAGGGAGACTCAGTTTTGCTTTCACGTCTGTGTATTAGTTTTCAGTTTTTTATTTTTAGAAATTTTATTTAAGGATTTACCTTATTTATTTATTCTGGTCTTCTTTAAATTGTTAGTACCGTGGGTCACGTTTTCAAATTATTTTTTTTATCGATTTTATAAATTTCATGTCATTTGAAAATTTATTGACTAATTTTATAATAATTCTAGTTTTCCTATTTTTCAAGAAAGTGTAAATGTTATTTGTCTTTGAGTAATGACCTTTACTTAGTTTAAAAGTTTGGATCGTTACAGTTTAGAAGTTAAATGATGTCCAACACGATTGTTTAAATAAACTTCTATACCATCGTTTACCAAATGATCGTCGTATTTATTAAGGCCACGTGAAGACCATGTCAAGAGTTTGGCATTTTTGCGATTATAAACAATCAATTTACATTTAATTAGCGTGTCATTGAATAACACAAAAAAACTCTTCGTTTTTATCCTTCATTTTTATTTAAAACTCGTGGTCTCAAACCATTAGGCTTGGATTTACAAACTTTTCCTATATAACATTTGCCTCTCATAAAATATGGTTCAAGATGGTGTTATTTCGACATAGAACAAAAAGATCCAACAAAAGAAGGAAAAACGTGTAAGACATTGTGATTATAAAGATACTGTGAAAGTTGGCTTGGTCCTCTTCAATGAAACTGTGATGGTGATTCCAAAAATGTTTAGAAAAGACAATGGTAAGCTTTTATCTACTTCCTTGATTCTCATACCAAGACTAACTCCATATGGAAACGTTGGTTTACAAGCTTTCAGATCCAAATGGAAGGGAAAGGAAGGTTGGTATAAGAACGAAAGATAAGGGCTCGACACTCCTAAGTTTTTGCTCCAAATGTAAAGGAATGGATGGAAGGTTTGACAATAGAACATGATGGCCCAAAAAATCCTAAGTTTCTTCTTTAAAAACAACCAATGTTTTACAAGCTTCCAGATCCAAATTCTGCCACAAACAATTACATTTTGTCTCTATGTATTTTACATGTAATAATGTTTACAATAAATGTATAAACATTGTTGAACATCTCTTTCTTTTACACTTTTTGAAAATTAACATGTAATCATTTTGAATTAACTATACGATAGTTTAACTAGTGTAACAACATCACATATATATTGTAAAAAAATCATTTAAAATAATGAGCATAAACATTTGTTTAGATGTTGTTACGAGATTGTTTACAAATTAACTACATGGTCGTTTACATTCAACAACTCCATCGTTTAGATGTTATTTAAAGATCGTTTACATGTATTGACAACATCGTTTATGGTTTTGTGTTTAATCATTTTAGTTTAAATACACAATCGTTTAGATTATTTATTGGGAGATCTTTTTGATGTTATTCCTATATTGCTTACTAAACTAAATGGATGTTTAGTTTTAGTAGCACGATCATTTAGATGTTATTACTAAATCAG
Source organism: Cucumis variabilis (assembly GCA_037974545.1). Taxonomy (NCBI): domain Eukaryota; kingdom Viridiplantae; phylum Streptophyta; class Magnoliopsida; order Cucurbitales; family Cucurbitaceae; genus Cucumis; species Cucumis variabilis. Next base: position 10,974,756 of record JBBPDI010000022.1, read on the forward strand.
TTTAGAGTTTACATGTAATGACAAGATCGTTTAGATGTACTCAAAGATCGTTTTGACTAAACTACATGATTGTGTATGTAAGTAAAATGTATTGGGTTATCAACTTACATGATCATTTAGATTAAAAGGTTATTTACATGTAAGTGGCAAGAACATTTAGATTGCAATAAATTACAATATCGTTTATATTATTACATGATATATAGCGATCGTTTACCTTATCGTATAGTTTAATAACGATCATTTGTTGCTATCATGTACTAAAGCCTATTGACACATTAATAAAATTGATTTCACGTGAAGGGATTAAGTACACGTGGCGTCCATGTGAAGAGTTTTGGGTTTATCGATTAAAATGATCAATTCGCATGTTGTAAATAATCAATTCACATTTATTAACCTGTTAGTAAGTAATGCAAAAAAATTATTCATTTTCCTTTAAAACTCTTTCTCTCAAACCATTATGTTTAGGGCTTTCAAACCTTTCCTTTTAAGCTTTTACTCTCAAACTTGTCCTATCAAACCTATTCCCATTATGAGAAAATGAAGTTCAAGATGCTGCTATTTGGACCAAGATATGAACAAGATTCATAAGAAGGAAAAAACATGAAAGATCCTTCCAAAAACGTTTATAAAAGACTGAGGTATGCTCTTATCAACTTCCTTGATTTTAAAGCCTTGTTCGACCAAAACTAGAAAAGGATGGGTTTCAAAAAGAAAGACAATGATGTTGTTTGGCTACAAAAAGGATGGGATATTCAAATCCTCATAGCCAATCTTCAGCAGTAAAATTACTTCTTCTTCGTTTTTGGTTGTTTAGAAACGGTGATGGCGATTTCGAATAAGTTTTTTTAAAAAGATTATGGTAAGCTCTTGTAAGGTTTTGTGACTCTGAAGCTTCTCTTCGGTTGTTCCATAACATATTACATGTAATGAAAAGGTGGTTCGACAAAGTCAGATAACATTTACATATTTTGTAACATTTAGATGTAATAACATTTACAATAAATGTAAAATAACTTTTGAACATTATTTCTTTGTTTTATAATTTACTAATTTGTGAATTTCTTTCTAATCTGCTTTGCAAGTTACTTATTGTACAATCTTTTTGTTTTCTTACTATAATTTTAGCTTGTATTGCAATGGTAAAAATATTTTTGTGTTGTCTATCTCATCTAAATCTGATCGTTTAACTTCTATAAAAACATTGCTTAAATATAATAAAACGATCGTTTACAATAATTAACATGATTGTTTAGATGTTATTACAAGATCGTTTAGATTTAATTACGAGATCATTTACTATGTCAAAATGATAGTTTAGATCTTAATTAATGATTGTTTACATGTGTTGATAGGAACGTGTACAATTTAGAGTTTAACGCTTAGCGTTTACATGTAATGACAAGATCGTTTAGATGTAATATGTATATTGACATAAACGGTAATTTATCACAACATGATCATTTAGATATTATAAAATGATCGTTTACATGTGTTGACAAGATCATTTACAATTATAGCTTAATGCTTAGTGTTTACTTGTAATGACAACATCAGTTTGATACAATCAAAGATCGTTTTCACTTAATTAAAAAATCATTTAGATTAAATAACATTATCATTTTGATATTATTGGGATATCATCTAGATTTAATTCCTATAGTGTTTAGTTATTTAAACTTCTATAAAAAAAAATTGTTTACAATAAATAGTATGATCGTTTAGATGTTAATTACGAGATTGTTTAGATTAAGCAACAAGATCATTTGAATTCACAACACGGTTGTTTAGATATTATAAGACGACTGTTTTACATTTAAAGATTGTTAAGATTAGATTTTTTGTCAATTATCTTATTAAATTGGCTAACAAATCATATCAAAGATTTTTATGGTAGTTGT
>JBBPDI010000022.1:11027624-11048920 GCA_037974545.1 Cucumis variabilis
TTTCGTAATGATTTGAGTGGTCAAGATGTTGTTTGTGAACAAGTAGAATCAAGTGATAGTTTAAGACTATTGAGTTCGGGAACTACAGTTAAAACTGATGCGAGTTGTAGAGTATTATCACGCTACAAGAGAAGAAGACAAGAACAAAATACATTAGAATTGAGGAATGATGTTGATCGGTATTTATCTGACCCTTGAGAGGAGCTAAATGATCAGTTTCATGTTCTAACTTGGTGAAAATTGAACGGGGTTAAATATCAAATTCTATAAAAAAATTGCTTAAGATGTTTTTGTCGTTCTGGTGTCTACTGTGGCTTCTGAATTTGCATTCAGTACTGGAGGAAGGATTCTGGATTCCTTTAGGAGTTCCTTATCACCTAAAAACAGTGGAAGCTTTGATTTGTACACAAAATTGGGTTCTTGGCAAAAAAACTTATTAGACCTTTGCCAGAGCTTGAAGAAATGAAAATTTATGAAAAAATTGAGAACGGTAAGTTTTTAACTTTCTTTTATTCTTATTTGAAATTTGTGTTCTTATATAGTTGTATGACACTTTATAATTTTATTTTGTGTTTTTAGATAGTATCAAGTCTTCCGTCACGTCACAAACATGATCTATAGGTTGGCAATTTTCATGGTAAGTTAATAAGTTGAATATTTGTATTTTTGTCATTTCGTTTATTTTATATATTTAAACTACTTATTTGGTGTTTTTTTTTTAAATTTTTCAACACAAATTTAAATGTTTGGGATGCTTCAATGGACTTCAAATTTATATTTAACTGTATCTTGAACTTTATTATTCTTTTTGTTATCAAAAATGAACTATGAACATTTATGGGTGATGTTTGGGTTTATGTGTTTTAAAAACTTTGAATTTATTTGTGTATTTTAAGAACTTTGAATTTATTTATGTTTGTAACTTTTAATTTATGAATGTTTCAAGCTTTGAATTTATTTTATTGTATTGAATTTTGAATTACGTAAGTTTGAAATTTAAATATAACAATTTTTAACTTTTATAACAATTAAAAACTAAAAAGAAAAAAGAAAAAAAAATTATACAACCCGACAACCCAACCCAACCCATATTTTACGGGTTGGGTTGGGTTGGATTGAAAAGTAAATTTGAGTTATTCGGGTTGCCAACCCAAATAACCCAAAAATATGAGTTGGGTTGAGAATGTGTCCCAACCCAATCCAACCCAACTCGTTTTCACCCTTAACAATTACATATAAATTTTATATCGTGCATGTACACATTTTATATACGTGTACGATATATTTTTCGCTACAGTAACACTTGATCGTGTACTATTTTTATATTTTTATACACCTACATCGCCCATCACATTTCTTAGAATAAGTACAACCATTTTCATTTCAACGTAGTTGGCTTGTGCCTGCTTAATTAGTACCTTTTCGATTTGTGTCTGTTCCAATAGCACCTTGTCGGCTTGTGCCTACTTCATCAACAATGGTCTAGCTGCGAATAACATAACATTGAACTTGACCTTCACTTACAAGAGGTTTGAAGTGATATGAATATGTCATATGTCTTTTAGACATTTTTTTTGTGATAAATTTTTTTATTCATTTACTTTTTTCATTCAAAAATTAGTGATTGAATGTGTAAATATTTAGACAAATATTTAAAATAACATATTTTATAACATATACATTCAAATTTTATATCGTGAACGCACATTTTATATACGTGTACGGTATATTTTTTGCTATAGTAACACTTGATTGTAAATTTTTTTTTACTTTTATACACCTGCATCGCCCATCATATTTCTTACAATAAGTACAACCATCTTCATTTCAACGTAGTCGGCTTGTGCCTGCTTAATTAACACTTTTTTGATTCGTGCCTGCTCCAATAACACATTGTCGTCTCATGCCTACTTCATCAACAATGGTCTAGCTACGAATAACACGACATTGAACTTGACCTCCACTTACAAGAGGTTTGAAGTGAGAAATAACCTATATGAATATGTCATATGCCTTTTAGACATTTTTTTGTGATAAAATTTTTTATTTATTTGTTCTTTTCATCTCAAAATTAGTGATTGAATGTGTAAATATTCAGAAATATATATAAAATCATATTTTATAGCATATACATTCAAATTTTATATCGTACAAGTTCACATTTTATATACGTGTACAGTATATTTTTTACTACAATAATACTTGATTGTGTACTTTTTTTCTACTTTTATGCACCTGCATCGCCCATCACATTTATTACAATAAGTACAACCATCTTCATCTCAACGAGATTGGCCTGTGCCTGCTTAATTAGCACATTTTTTATTTGTGTTTGCCCCAATAGTACCTTGTCGGCTCATGCGTACTTCATCAACAATGGTCTAACTGCGAATAACACAACGTTGAGCTTGACCTCCACTTACAATAGGTTATAAGTGAGAAATAACCTATATTAATATGACATGTATTTTAGACATTTTGTAGGTGATAAATGTTTTTATTCATTTATTCTTTTCATCCCAAAATTAGTGATTCAATTTGTAAATATTCAAACAAATATATAAAATAAGTTATTTTATATACATGTACGTACATATTTTATAACATATACGGACATATTTAACATACGTGTATGTACATATTTTATATCGTGTACGTATATAGTTTATATAAGCATATGGTATAATTTTCGTTACGATAACACTTGATTGTGCACCTTCTTTTTTGCTTTTGTGCACCTACATCGCTCATCACATTTTTTGCAATAACTACAACCACCTTCATTTCGACGTGGTTCGGTTGTGCCTGCTTGGTACCACCTTATCGGCTTCTAACTGTTCTTATCTGGTCCAACAGCACATTACTGGCTCTTGCCTACTTAATCAACAATGGTCTAGCCGTGAATAACAAAACGTTAACCTTGACCTCCAGACTCACAACTGGTTAGAGCTTAGAAATAAGCTTTGTGAAGATGTCGTATGTCTTTTAGGTATTTTTTGTATGATCAATTCTTTTATTTGTTTATTCTTTTCATAAAAAAAATAGAGATTGAATATGTAAATATTCAGATAAATAAAGAAAATAACATATTTTATATAAATGTACATACATATTTTATAATATATACATACATATTTTATATGTGTGTACTGTATAATTTTTTACTACAATAACACTTGATAGTGCATTTTCTTCTGCTTTTATGCATCTTAATCGCTTATCATATTTCTTGCAATAAGTACAATCAACTTCTATTTCACGTGTTTGACTTGTGCTTTCTTGGTTTTTATATTTTAATATTAAAAATGCTTCTATAGTGTAAATTTGGTTTCTGGTGTAGTGGTTGTGCTTTCCACTTATAAATCTTATATATTTAGTTCGAATCCCATCTCTTGCATTGCCCGTATATGGGATATGATTTGATTATCTAAAAGGGACAAATTCACCCCCACCTTAGTTTAAACGGTCCATTTGCTTTTTTTTTAAAAAAAAAAACTTATATAAGATAAAACTTTACCTTATTTTGTAGCACTCATTTGTTATCTTTCATGAAAAAAATATTATTTTTTATTTTTCTTATGCAATTTTTAAATTCACATATTTATATTACTTATGTATATATTTATTTTATTTTTTTTCAGAATTAAACAATACAAGATAATTTTTTTTTGTTTATCCTTAGAATATAAGTATCGTATTAATTCACTAGTAAGTTCAAAATTGTCTTAATATTTTTAGTTTTTACTTTTCAATTTATGTGTTAAATCATAATATTTATATTGTTTAATACTAATTTTGTAGAGTAAATATATCAATATGGAGAGATATTTTAAAAGAAAAACAATAATAGAAACTATAGAAACATCATCTTCAAACAAGAGACAAATATATAATTCAAATATATCTTGTACAGAAAACTAGTGGAGGACAGTTGTAATGCGTATTAAATTAATTAGTTTTTAAAGATAATTAATATTTTTTTAATACTTTTTGAGTGTGTTCATTATATTGTGCCCTTCTATATGAAATTTCTAAATCTGCCACTGCGTACATATTTTATGTACGTGTACGTACATATTTTTCGCTACAATAACACTTGTGCATTATTTTTTTTGGTTTTATGCATCTGCATCGGCCATCACATTTGTTACAATAAGTACAATTATCTTCATTTTGATGTGGTCGGTTCGTGTTTGCATAGGTACATCTTGTCGGTTCATGTCTACTCCAACAACAGCTTTTCGGCTTATGCCTGCTTTAGCAATGGTCTATCTGCGAATAATATGATGTTAACTTTGATCTCCAGTTACAACAGGTTGAAGGTGAGAAATAACGTATATAAAGATGTCATGTCTTTTAGACATTTTTGTGTGAAATTCTTTTGTTCGTTTATTCTTTTCATCGCAAAATAAGAGATTGAATGGATAAATATTCAGATAAATATATAAAATAACATGTACGTACATATTTTATACATATATGTATATATTTTATATACGTGGACGTACACATTTTATCTGCATGTACGTACATATTTTCTCAAGACCGGCTCAACACTACAAGGTAAAGCTTGAGGATCAAATTTGGATGTGTTCATTAAGAGTATAGATGCTATCCAAACTTTGCATATGTTCATTGTAAGTGTGGATGCTATCAAGACTTTGGGTATATACATTGTGAATGTGGATGCTATCCAAACTGACAACCAATAAAGACACAAGGTAAATATTGAGGATCAAACTTTAATTTGTTGATTGTGAGTGTTACCATGTAGGAGCATAACACAAACAACCAAAGATTTTATTGTGCTATTATCAACTTCATTATTATAGAGAATGAAGTGAGAATTTGGTTGATGATATATGTAGTTGTAAGTCTAAAAATAGCCCAAAGTCTTAAAGAAATTTGAGATTGGAAGTGTAGGGATTTGGCAACATTGAGGAGATGTTGGTGTTTAATTTTTTTTAACTACGAAGATTTGTTGTGATCTTTCTAAAAGGGATAAGAGCCCTAACGCCGGAAGAATTAAACAAAACCATTATTGAATTTAATTTGTGAACCTAAACAAACCAGTACATTGAAAAAAGAGAAACCAATTTACTTACGGCTAAGCATGCTAAAAAAATAAATATTGAGAACAAAAAAAAAAGAACAGGGAATACGTACGCTCCTTGAAGTCTCTTTATCTACTAATCGTCAAATTGGGACACCACCACTTGGAAACCTTCTTATTCTCTAAGTTGAAAGTTTGGTTTATGGAAACCAAAATTGGAAGGGAATTTTGTTCAGAAAAAATTTTCTTCCTGAAAGAATTATATAGTACACAGAGTTTTTCTTCATAATGCTTTTTTCTCCTGACGTACCGATATCTCCCTCTTCTTCAGACAAAAGTTGACAGAAAATGGTAATGTGGGAAAACCACCAACGCTCGCTATAATTTAATAAACTAATATTCATATCAAATTAAGTAAATCATATTTAATTAATATTTCATTTAAATCATATTTAAAAGAATATCTCTCACAAAACCTATAGTTTTAATTTAATTAAATCAAATTAAACTAAACTCTTAATTACTTTTCCAATTAATAATTGTTAAATAAAATATTTTATTCAAATATAAATTTCTCTCATAATCTATAGTTTTAATGTGTACCATATATACATTAAATTGTAACAAATAGTTTTAATATAAATCTAATTCATATTAAATTAATATTTGAACTCATTCAATTATTTTATTCTCTTATAAATTAATTTTGAATCATATCCAAAATTAAATTTATATTATAAAGTTTAATCAAAATATAAACTTTGTATTATAATGTATTGCTATACATTATATTAATTTTCAAAGTAAATTTGAACATTTCAAATTACAACCAATATAATTAAATCTTATTACTCTTTACGAGCTAGGAAGGGGACTTAATGGACCTATAGATGAGAAGCTACAACGATATGAGATTAATTTTGCTAAACTCATTAACCACATTAATCAATATTCGTTAACTATGTATACACTCCACTAAAGACTCAATGTTGAACTCTTCTTACTGTAGATATATTTGTGTTTCCACGGATATAAACCATTATCAGTAAATTAGTCTTTCACAAATGTTCGTAAAACTAGCTGGATCAAATTACCATTTACCCCTAGGTTACTTATAGTACTTAAAATATCAGTACTCCTTTAATGAACAACCTGTTTATGGTCCAACCAATAAACAAAAACCCCTCTCGTGCCATAGAGAGGGTAACACCATTTAAGGGAATGAGTGAATTTCATCTTGTGTGATTATATTTCTAGCTTCCCACTCCAGTGAGAGTATCATATGCAGTGAGTTTGCATAAGATCGAACCACGAAATAGTAACCACTAGATGTAACTCTGTTAACTAATTATGTTTCTATTTCAGTAGGATGACCTAGGTAACTTAGTCTTAATCCTGAGTGTATTATGAACTCCTGTTAGCAAGAAATTGTTCTTTTGACTTGTAGAGTGAGAGTAGTTAGATTTTTAACTCAATATGTTTACCATCTTGGTTGGGTACCTTATCGCTATACTATAGACCCTTTAAGTTGTATCTCGAACATTGATCCTTATATGTCTCTATTGAGTAAGAAATTTTGCCACGTTATCACTGGAAACATTGTGATAAATAAAATTTGACTCGATTTAGGTAATTAAAATTCATCTTACCCAACCTAATTCAGACTCTGGATATAAAATTGGACTAAAAAGGATAATGGGCCTAGGTCCAATAGACAAATGAGCCCGAGCCCGAGCCCATGAAGCAAAAGAGCCTAAGTCCACCTAAAGCCCATGAAAATTCTTTATGAGAGACATTTCCATTCATTTTGGGGATCTTTGGTTGAAGAAGGTATCGAAGCTCTGAAGAATTGAAGGCATAAACTTCTAAAAGCTCTCAAGATGTTCAAGTTCTTAGCAATCTCGAAATCATCATCTTCTGAAAGATTGAAGACTTGGAAGATTATACTTTCCTTGAATTCTAGAAGATTGAAGCTCGAATGGACTTGCCACAACAACTTCCTGAAGACCAAAGAATAAGAAGTTCTCATTTTAACTTGTATTCGAGAGAAAACATCAAAGAAGTAAATATAAGAGACTGTTTCCACTATATCAATCAACATACAAAGTTCAATTCCACGACTAACATTTTTTCAGAAATCTCGTGTGAACAATTTGGCACGCCCAGTGGGACCATTTCTACCTTTCATCTCTTTCTCTTTTTTTTTTTTTTGCAAATAACATCTAAAGAAACCATGACTTCTAAAGGTAACACTTCCAAAGCTCCAAGCGACATCAGCAAGTGGCCAAATACTCATAATGGCAAGGAAAATTCAATCATACGAGGATATGTCACCCTTTGAGGTCGCAAAGAACATTTAGGAACAACTGTCAAAGCCATCAAAAGGTGGAGTTGTAATCAAGAAAAATCTTCTGATTGACAAACACAACTTGTCCTCTGAACACTCAAATTAAGAGATGCCTCATCCAAATATAATGTCAGTTATGGTGACTGACGTGGATACAAGTGAAGACAAAATAACAGAGCTTGAAAAGAAGATGAACATTCTTATGAAGGTTGCTGAAGAAAGAGATTATGAAATTTCATCTCTCAAGAATCCCATCGAGAGTTGTGTGGCTACTGAATCAGCTATACACATACTGTTAAGAATACTGACAAATGGAAGGCAATTATGCAAGAAAGTCAACACATTTTAACCTCAATTGCATCACTGTCTATTCAGTAGTTGCATGAGATGATTGTAAACTCCATCAAAACTCAATATTGTAGACCTGCTCAAACTTTCTCTTTGTATTCCAAGTCATATACGAAAAGGACCCATAATATAAGAAAATCGAATGGGTACCAGCCACCCAAGTTCCAATAGTTTGATGAAAATGGTAACCCAAAACAACATGTTGTTCATTTTATCGAAACATGCGAAACTGTTGGAACATGAGAAGATTTGTTGGTAAAATAGTTTTTTCGAACTCTAAAAGTAAATGTCTTCGACTGGTACACTGACCTTGAACTTGAATCCATTGATAGTTTGGAGCAGCTTGAGAGGAACTTTCTCAGCCGCTTCTACAACACTTAATGTATTGTTAGTATGATAAAGCTAACTGACACCAAGCAACGAAAGAGTGAGTCGATCGTTGATTATATTAACTGCTGGAGAGCAATAAGCCTTGACTACAAAGATAGATTAATTAAACTGTCAGCAGTGAAAATGTACACTCAAGGAATGCATTGGGAGCTTCTAGAAATAACATTTCGTACCTTTCAAGAGTTAGCAATCAGAGCTCACGATATAGAGCTAATTATTGCTAATAAAGGGAATAATGATCTATTGGTCCCATAAATTAGAAAAGAAAAGAAAGAAGTGAAGAGCACCCATAAGATATCAAAAGGTGCTACCAAGGAGGCTATGGTTGTCAACACGACCCCTTTAAAGTTTGTCTCCAAGGAAAAGAAAGTTGAAAAACGCCAAGATGAAGGCAAAAAAAGATATTCGACGTTGGAAGAGAGACAAGAAAAAGTTTACCCTTTTTCAAATTTTGACTTACCTGTAGAGCAACTATTGGAAAAGTAACTCATTCAACTTCTTGAGTGTAAATTACCTGTAAAAATAAGAAGAGTAAATGATCCCAATTACTGCAAATATCATCGGGTTGTCAGCCATCCTGTTGAGAAATGTTTTATATTGAAGGAGTTGATTTTAAAATTAACTTTAGACAAAAAAATATTGAGCTAGATCTCAATGATGTGGCACAAACAAATCACGTCGTTGTAATGATTCATTCAGATGGTCGGTTACCTGCTACAGGGAGTCTGATCCAATTTAGATCTATGGAGCTTGTTGTTAAATATTTTTTACCGAAGGCCTTACAAAATAACAACCTTCAAATTGTTTACACCAAAGAAGAAGAAAAGCAAGTGGACGCTAGTAACACATCGAAAGAAGAATCACTAGAAGAAATTTGAGCTTTAATGTCGGTTAAAGGCCTTTGATGTCGATTGCCAATCGACATCTTTGCGAGTGTTATTAAAGGCCTTTAATGTTGGTTTGGCATTAATGTCGGCTTAAAAATGACATTAAATGCCTCTTTAATGTTGGCTTAAAGATTACATTAAAAGCCTTTAATGTTGTTTTTAAAACGACATCTCTGATAGTGTTATTGTAGGCCTTTAAATTTGGTTGACCTTTGATGTCGGTTTAAAAACGACATTAAAGAGGCTTTTGATGTTGGTTATAAAGCATTAAAGAGGCATTTAATGTCGTTTTTAAAACAACATCAAAGCCTTGTTTCTGGGTCCGTTTTTTCAAATTTATTTTTATTAAATTGTTGTACTATTGTTCATTTGTTATGACACCAAATAGTTAAAAATCAACGTTATGTTAACAATGTTGTTTTATAAACTATAATATTTCTCTTTTACTTGCATATGTACAAAATGAAATCTTAATATTGTGTTCATTTACATATATAACTTGCTCCAAATACAAAGAAAGTGAGAAGTTTAATTATTACATTGATCATCCTTTGAAAAAAAAAATACATTGAGAGAGCAATAAGCTCCACAAATGACCAACTTCAAGATCTTGTCACAAAGATGAAGGTCTGACTAATTGTACTCCCAACCATTTTATTCTATTGCAGTCATTCGTTTCGTGATTACACTCTATGAAAGACATCAAGATAAGATGACATCCACCATACACAATCAAATTTAAGCAACAAGAAACATCAGTGCATAATAGTTCAAATCATAATGGAAATATAGGTTTTTTCATCAAAGGAATATGCACAATCACAACATGGTCTCAGCGACTGAATACATTACACTCTCCCAACTACAATTCTAAAGAGTCAAATATAAGAACAAATACGTTTTTACACTTTAGAAAATAAGAGTGAAACAAATCTACAAGAAATGTTACATTGTAATAAAAGTAACGAGGGCAATGGTATACCTTCATCTCATTTCTATTACATCTCAATGTTTGAAAAATCTCTTCAAGTGGAACATTCTTCTGAAAATTCAAGAAGCTTAATAAAAAAACAGCACAAATACAGAAGGAAGAAAAACTCATATAGCAACTTATTAAAGGTACCAAATTAAGAGCTCCATTCACAACAACTTTCAAGACTTCATTTTTGTCCCCCATCTTTAAGCTAAAAGAACTGCATTTATGGGTAAAAATGAAAATACAAAATGGTTAAAAAATGACACACACTAAAACCAAGCAGAGGAGTCTCCAAAGGAAGAAAAAATGAGTCTACTGAAAAGAAGACTATTAACAATAAACATGGGCTTAGAATTTTTTTTTTCTCTTTTGATTTTTGGATATTGAGTTATTAACAAATTGTTTCCTGTCTATGGAAAATGTGTGGGTCATATCTTGATAAGCTTTCTTTGTAAGTTTGACTATGATAACTACAAAATGTCACAACTTGTTCCATTTTTTTGTGTTGCATCACACATGAACTGATTTTCCTTTCCTAGAAGTATATTGCTAGATTAATATACTTTCATTTCTTACTCCTAACTGTTCTATTTTCTGGGTCAAGGATGATTCTGAAAAAGTGAGAAATGTCTACCAACTTTCTTCATCTATGTTAGAATGCAACCTACATTCTACTAACCTATTTGAGGATTTCTAATATACCTTGATAAAAGCCAGTGCATCTATTATTCCTGAGACCATCTGTTTATAGGATATGTAAAAGAAAAGAAAATCTTAACAAGAACCTTAATGAAAGGAGCCACTGGATCGCCAATAATCAAACTATATCTATGATAACACTACCGTAATCAAAATCAATCTAAGGCAGTTGCTATTAGAAGGAAAATTAGGGGAGAAACTAATAGTTATGAAAATAATTCCAAAGAAATTAGCTCAAATTTACGTATAAAAAAGTCTGGGGGTGGTAGGTACTTAAGCATAAATGTTTTATCCCTTTTTGGTATTCCATATAGCATTTGATCAGCAACTATTAATATAAAAATTGATTTTACAACCTAAATGGAAACCATATGAAAATTTAAGTTCAATAAATAACAAGAAAATGAAGTAGAAAAATTATTTCAGCAGTGATTATAATTAAGAGTCAGGTCAGAAGACATCATATGATATTTCACATTGCCCTTGTAAGAGCAACTAAACTTTTATTTTAATGTTCTTTCAAGTAATGATGTTCAACCAACTATGGTGATTACTGATTACCACAAAACATTTCAAAACCTTAAATGATTCAATTTCCTGCAAATTCATGATTATAAAAATAACAAGAAGGCAGAGTGCAAGTGCCACTTTTACAAGTGTGATAGACCATAGAAAAGGTACATGATATCATGCTCATACTCATTTTTCTAATTGCAAACTACTGAATAAAAGATAATTAATTGATGCTCCATTTTAATTGAGAACTACATATATCTTATGATGAGGTACATGGCAATAATAACGAAAAGAGATGTTTCCTTCGAGATAAATAAGTTCCACTTACACATACTCTATCCCATCTTCGTGAATTGAACAAATCGTTTCTACATTGGGCTCCTAAGCCTAAGAGAAGTCAAAATTAAGAGTGGCAGAAGACCATTTTATTGCAGCATTGTCTTCAAACACACAACTTTTCCAATAAAAAGACAGGTTACTTTCAATATTTGAACTAATTTAGAAATAACCTCATATATTTAGTAGATTGAAATAGTATTGTGCAAAAATTGTACCACCATTATTAGTTGGACGATGGTAGATAATTAACAGTGACATGTACCTTATAATGTTGGTATGTTGCATTTCCTTCAATAGTGAAATTTCATGAATGGTTGAGCTTGGTACTCCCTCTTCTTCTTGAAATCGAAAAAATCATCACTTACCTATTCCATCGAGTCAAAGAAAAGTGCGAGAATATACAAAAGAGAAGAAAAGAAAAAGAAAGAAAGATGGTGAGGGAAACGAAAGAGCAGAAAGTGTAAAGATTACCTTTGGTGTTTGGACTCACTACCATCGAATATTGATGAACTGCAATAAGAGAACTGCCGCGAGGGAGATTGACAGTGAGTGAATGATGAGGTGAGGAACAGAGAAGATCGACACCAGTTTGTTTGCATATCCATAATAATATTTGGTGCTCATACTATATCTTGAAATATAAACAACATAGACACTAAATTAACATACCTCTCTCGTAGCATTAATATTTTTTCAAACCAACGTTGAATCGAAAACATACTCCATTGCACTCTACAATTTCCACTAATTTGTAGAATCATTTTATTTACATTGAGAAAACAAAAGTTACCTAACCAACCAAAGAAAAGCCAATATATGTCAATAATTAGCGCCTAAACAATGGCAAGCACGATGAAGTCACATACAATAAAAAGGTAAATTACAAGGATACCTCCAATTCTTCACCATACCCAGCTAAAGAAAGTGCAAATTTGGCATTCTTCTTCCCAACCTAACAAGGCAACCTACCTTAGCATCACCTAGTTAATCTTCAAGACATTTCTCCTCATCTCCATTTCACTTCCCTTGCTAGCTACGAAAGGAGAAGATTCAAGATTGATGACACCCACAAACCTACAAACACAATCCACAAAATAAAAATGACACCTCACCCTTACTTAACGCCACCTTAAACCTTATTAAGACACCTCCTACTTACTTTTACACCTCAATTTTCATGTTAACATGGTTTAGACACTTCACTTAATACTTAAACTGATTGCCTTAAACATGCCACATAGTTGTCTAAAATGCCAAGTTAATCTTCATGTTCATTTCACATAACTTGGTCGCATAGCCTCTCAACGCCTAGTCTTAGCCGCCTAGTAAACCTCTAAACGCTTAACCAAGTTTCTTCACGTAGCCTTGTTTTCTCTTCCAAACTTCCTCACACGACAACTTCTCAATTCAAGCCTTCCTCTCCTCGCCTAGCCAACAACCAAAATGCCAACTTTAGAGCTTTTTCCTACTCTTCTTGACCACTCACTAAATGCCAAGATAACCTCTATCTTCTCTTCTCTTACTGACTAGCATGGCTCCTACATGCTTAAACTAACCTCTTTGAAGGTTTTCTTCTCCTCATGGTTGCCCCATCAACCCCTAAATGTCCAGCTCAAAGTCAAAACACCTAGGTTTCATTTTTAACCAAAATTTTTTCCTTCTTTCTAACTAACTTCTTTAACTCTCAAACTTCCACAATTGACCTTCCTTTTCACCCATCAAAAAAACACTTCTTAAGCCTATTTTCTTATTTTAAATTTGCTTAAAACTAACTCTTTCAAACTCTTTGGAAAAATCTAAACTACCTAAAGTTTGGGTCTTACAAAAACTTTTCCTTAAAGTGAATCTTCAACCACTTAAGAACTCACATTGGCTTAATTTCAATGGTGTAGCAAATGTAGCAAGATCCATTGTCTCCATTTTCTGAAATGTGTAAGTCCCTGTAAAGCACAAATCATTTAAGAAAATATATATATGCTACAAAATTAAAAGATAGAAGTGAAACTTTAATCTTCACAACAGCAAAGAGGACCCAACCGCTATTCATAATTAATGTAAGAAATGGACAAAAGGTTCCATCACACACAATTTGTTTAAGTAGCATAGAAATATGGTTAATAGAGATTGCCTGCATTTTGCAAACCTATTTAGTAATCTTTACTTAAATATAACATCTAACAAGCAAAGAAAAGCCAATATATGTCAACAATTAAAGCCTAAACCATGGTAAGCACGATGAAGTTACATACAATGATAAGGTAAATTACAAGGATACCTTCAATTCTTTGTCATACCCAACTAAAGAAAGTGCAAGTTTGGCATTCTTCTTCCCAACCTAATAAGGCAACGATAGAAAAACAATTATCTGAGAGACTCAATGCAAACTTGACATTTTCTACATCTTTTTTTTTAGCACTTAACTCATTCTTTACGAAAACAGCCTCTTCACACTTTGACAGTAATTGTTTAATTTTCTCCTCAAGTTCCTTTTTCTTGTGGCTTATTTTTGTTTTCAATTGTTTTAGTTATGTTTCAGCACTTCCAACAACTATCTTAGCATCGCCTACTTGATATTCAAGACATTTCTCCTCATCTCCACTTCTATTGTCAGCTACAAAAGGGGAAGATTCAAGATTGATGACACCCACAAACCTACAAACACAATCCAACAAATAAAAATGGTATCTTTTCAACACAAAATTGAGTGAGCAAAATATAGAATGAAATTTTGGAACATTGAGAGTTAAACCCAATTAAATTTTCAGCGTATAATGCCCAATAGTCCAATTTACAAAGATACATTTCCATCCTCAGTGGCCACAATAATGTGGTTTCTCCCTGGTCCAACTTTAACCAACTTGTACCTTGGAACATACATCATTAACATAATATATCAAGTGCATATTTAAAAACAATTTTGAAATTGTTGATAACATGTATAAATATTCGTTATTATAACCACTTTTATTAGAATAATGAGGTTAAAACACATGAAAAGATAATCAAAATGTGTAACTTACGTTGTAAATACATAAGTATTTAGAAATACATCTTGCATAAGTATCATGCCTGTTTTATGCGATTGACATGTCTAAACACATGATAATAAACAAAGAAAGAAACTAGTGAATCGCAAGAGACATCTCGTGCAAGGGCTACACGATGGGAACTCATTGGGTAATTAATATCTCCAGGTGAGAAACCATGTC
Organism: Cucumis variabilis; assembly: GCA_037974545.1. Classification (NCBI taxonomy): domain Eukaryota; kingdom Viridiplantae; phylum Streptophyta; class Magnoliopsida; order Cucurbitales; family Cucurbitaceae; genus Cucumis; species Cucumis variabilis. Next base: position 11,042,389 of record JBBPDI010000022.1, read on the forward strand.
ATCACACGTGGAAGGCTCACTAGAGGACAAAAATGATTGTTGGAGTGATGTGACCTCATAGGATCGAAGTTGGTGCTGACAATCTCATAGGAATAGAAGTTTCCCGCCTAAAGTTTCCTTTAAAAGTGCTTCATCCCACCAAGATAAGGGGGCCTGCATGGGCCAGCTGAGGTCTTAATGAATCAAAACCTAGAGAGTTGGTGGCAAGGATTAGCCTCACTACCGCTTGTACAATACTCCTTCATCTTCTCCGACCAGATTGTAACGCAAAAGCTGAGAGGGGAAGAGTCCTTCCCCTATTTCCCCTAACTTATATTTCATTTTCTTCTTCTTTTCATTTTACTAATTTATTTACATTGTATTCAGTTATATTGTATAATGGTCGAAGACCTTCATTCTTTAATACAATGTATCTTTATATACTTTTCAATCCATCCATGCCTCTACTACTAATCTATCTTTATGTTATTTGTAGCTTAGGTTTATGATTTGTTCACGATAAATAATATTTATTTATACTACTTAGTGTGTTAGCTGAGCTACATTCTACACTTGACTAGTATATATCGCCAACTATCCAAGAGAGTGAGTAGCAAGAATAACGTGGCTAAAACACGTAAGAAAAAGTTTTCTCAACCTTGCGAGAGGACTTCCTTCATTTGTATCCCAAAAGGTGAACAAGTGTGGACCAAGACACCGAGAGGTTATTGTTCTTAAATGTGAATCACTCTAAGTAGAATAAATAAGTATTGCTAGATATAAATCATTTCATCAATCTTAGTCATTCGAAAGGCAATCAAGTGTGACGTTTAATGACTTCGAGAGGAGCACACCTTAATCATAAGATAGCTTGGTGAGTTATATCGTATCGAGGTTGTCATATAGTTTATTCGCCTGATAGCATGAAACCTTCCTTCATCGTCTTCCTTACGCAAGTTAGTTCTCTCAATCTTTCATCATGCCATAATTTATTCTCATGTGCATGAGTCTCTAGGTGTAAGTAAGTAGCTTTAGTTCTTTTGTTATTCTTTTAACTCAATCGCCATGATGCCCAAACGATAAGTAGAACCCTTGAACTAATATCTAAAACCAATTCTTTGTGTTCGACCTAAGATCATCCAGGTAAACCTGTTGTTCGCTTGCACTTAGGTGAATCATAGGAAAACTTATACTCAAAGAGGACTTAGCTATTATGCGATGAAGAGGTACATAGTGAGCCTTTCACATGCTATGATCATGACCCATGACTTACCGCATAGAATTAAGCATGCAACATAGAAAGAAATGGTGAGCATCTTACACGCGATGAACTTGATTTGTGACGTATTGCAATTGCACTATGCAAAGGCAAAACTACTAAGTCCCCACACACAACCAATTATTCAAAAATCATTGTAAATCACAAAAGTACCACTTGAAATCAATTCAATGTTTAATTTTACACTTTTAAGCTTAATTTTCATACTATTTAAAATTAGCTTTGAAGGACTACAATAATTTTTCAAGTGACTTTGAAAATAGTAAAATCATCTCTCGTCATCCTTTAGAAATTAACTTGTCAAGGATGTCAATGCCAAAAAAAAACAAACAAAGGATTCAACTTGCCAAGGATGTTTCTAGATACTTAGCACCAAAAAGAATCTTCTTTGAAGAAAATCTCCATAATCAAGACAATCATAAGAAAACAAGGGTAGTAAATGATATGCAAGTGTTTTAGAACTAGGAAGAATCAATGTTCACTTTTTCCACTAGATGCACCAACAACAATGCATTCCCCAGGTTTGAACAACTGAATTCTTCACAATAACTTGATGAATCTTCTTCTCAAAGACCTCATAGAAACATTCTCTGCAAATCTGCAAAAGCAATAGACATCTTGGTACACAATATCCTCCTTGAACTCTGTTAAAGTATTTGATATATCAAAGCCGTCAAGTAAAATTTGGAACTCATCTAAATTTATTTCCTCCCCAATTAATATTGAAATCACTTGTTAAGCTTGTTGCAAATTTGTGAATCTGCGATTGAGGAAGACTATTAAAGTAAGTATATATAACTCATATGAAACCTTTGAAATCTTTAAAAAAAAAAAAGATTTTTTCTTTTGAAAAAATGGAGTGAAAACATTAAGAGGATTGATATGAAAGTGAGAACCAAATACTTGATAAAAATTTAGAGAAACGAGATTATAGGGGAAAAAATTAATAATTATTCGTACCTTCATCTTGACATAAACCCAAAAGCCTTGACTATGTGCTATTCATTCCAACGATGGTGATGAAAGGGCTTAGAAATTGGAAACCCAAAGCAAGCATGAGATAAAGCCCCAAAGTATGGAATGGTGTTGGCAAAGTACGACATAGAACACCAACCTAACGAATGTGAACACCAACCCAATGCAACGAAAGCACGACGAAGCACGATTGGGCATAGTGGTGGGCATGACAACAATTGGGCATAGTAGGGTCTGACAGTGATACGAGAATGAGAAGAAAAAAAGAGATTACTTGGAGAAGAAAATCATGATTAATGAGAGAATATAATAAGTATGTAAGAGAAATTCACTTTTTACAAAATAAAAAAAAAATAAAAAAAGGGAGGATGATTAATGTCGGTTTTACATCGACATTGAATCTTACTCTTTAATGTCGTTTTAAAACTGACATTAATCATTCGTCTTTTGAAAAACGATATTAGTGTCTATTTTTCATTTTTTCCACCTGACATTAAAGTCTAAATTTCTTCTAGTGCACAAACAAAATTTTCCTAAAAAATAATCTCGTTCGTACAAGAGAAAGGGTAAGTCTAAAAGAAGAAAGACAAGAAAGAATGTGAAAAGGTTTCAACCAATCACTAAAGAAAGTAAGGAGCTTCCTCAATTACAACAACCGATAACTCTGAAGGACTTCTTCCCTAGAAACTTTCCAATTGAAATCATTTTATGTCATGCGATGAGTACAACTGAGGACGATGCTTCTCCCTCAGATTCTGTGGAGGTAGCAATCAAACTAGAGGCATTTCCTTCTTTTGGCATAAATGATCTACTGTCACTCTAGTGAGAAATCAAGAATAAGATTATTGAGATATTAAAAAATAATGATGTCTCAACTATTTCTGCATCACAAATGAAATTATGTGATTCATGATGTGTGTTGATAGCATTTAGTGATGAGGATTTGTTACTTGAGTCAAAGCTTCATAACAAACCCTTATTCGTGTTAGGATATATTCAAGAGCAAAAGCTAAATCGAATTCTATTTGATAATGGTTATGCCGTCAACATTCTGCCAAAATCAACCATGACTCAATTTGGTATCTCAATTGAAGAGTAATCGAGCAGTAAATTAGTGATTCATGGATTTAATCAAGGAGTACAATGGGTGATAGACATTGTTCGTTTGGAGATCGCCATAGGGGATTTGTAGGCAAGCATAATATTTTATATGATCGATTCAAAGACTACTTATAAGATGTTATTAGGACGTCCATGGATACATGAAAATGGAGTAATAACCTTTACGCTTTACCAATGTTTTAAATTTTATAAACAGGAAATTAAGAAGGTTGATGCTGACACTAAGCCATTTTCAGAGGCTAAGTCTCACTTTGCTGATGCAAAATTTTACACAAAAGGTGATGATATAAGTGAAGTCATATCAACTGAAGTTCTCATGGCCAAAGGCACTTAGAAGCTCGAGTAAATAACGATCACAACAAAGAAGTCAAATGAAGGATATGCACTCAATGGTCAAGAGAATAATTAACCAATGACCCAGGCTAAGTTTGATGTGCCAGAGAGTGAAAAAATGATAATCCTACAAGAAAAACCTCAAAACCCCTTGTTTTACATTATATTCCTTATTTTACGTTATATTCCTTGTCTCGACGTAAGAAGGGAAAATCACCATTTGCAGAATGTTTGAAAAACTTAACAGTTAGAAGCATCTAGATATTAAAGGAAAGCTTTACCACACCACCTATCGAGATGGATACAGAAAAGGAAAAAAGAATTGAGAAAAAGAGCATGGAGGTATTCCTTCTAAAAAGACGAACAATGGAGAGGCTCGACCCAAAGGAATATAAGTTGATGGCAAAGGCGGGTTATGACTTTGCAACTTCTTCTGACCTTAAAAGTGTGAAAAAATTCAATGAAAGGCCTGGGCGTTCCCCTAAGCAATAGAAAATTAAAAAAATAATGATATTCTATACCTAATTTGAGATCTAAAGTTGGATATAAGTCTTTTGAGTTGATTCAAAAGTCAGGTAAAGGAAAAGTAAAAGTTGCTGACACATGTAATATTACTGTTGAAGAAAGCAAAGATTTCGGAGAAGGCAAAAAAAGCAAAAGTCAAAAAAGTTATGTTTTTTATCGCATTACTTCTTCTACTTCAAGCCCTTTGATTTTTTAAAGGTTGAGTACACCAACAACGGAAGACAAAAAATCAAGGTTCAACTTTTGGTTCCACTCGACTTTCTGTCTTTCAAAGGCTAAATACAACTTTAAAGAAAGTACAATTTGCAAGTCCAACTCCGATCACAAGAGAATTTACCTTCAAAAGATTAAGCATGTCGGTAACCAGAGGCCAAAAGAAACCTCTCATATCCCTCTCAAGAAAACCTTGCTTAGTAACAGGAGGCGAGAAAATTCGCAGTTTCATCAAGAATGAAAAGAAAGATGTTCGTTGCAGTAAATATAGAGGGTTCATTAAAAGTAAAGTGACATGACATTGTTTTTACTCGACTTGAAAATAATGATCTAGAAGATGAAGTAGTTGTGGCAGGTTACGACCATGTTATGATAAAAGAGACATCCGACCATGAGACATTTGAAGGAGATGCTGAAGTCGCTTCATTATCACTTGAGGATGAGGGTTAGTCAACGATTGATGAGTTAAAAGAAGTCAATCTTGGTACGATAGAAAAGCCTTGTCCAACCTTCATAAGCACCCAACTTTTCTAATGATGATGAAAATGAGTATGTGAGCTTACTTAAGGAGTATAAAATGTCTTCACATGGTCATACAAGGAAATGTCTGGACTCGATCCAAAGGTGGTCGTTCATCGTTTAGCAATCAAACTAGAGCATCAACCAATTAAGCAAGCCCAATAACGATTTCGTCTCAAACTCATTTCTTAAATCGAGAAAGAGATAAATAAGCTTATTGAAGCTGGATTTATTCACGAAGTCAAGTATCCAATATGGATAGCTAATATTGTTCTAATAAGGAAAAAGAATGGCCAACTACATGTTTGTCTCAATTTTCGCGAGCTAAATTATGCTTGCCCAAAAGATGACTTTCCCTTATCTATCATGGAAATCATGGTAGATGCAACTGCAGGGAATGAAGCTTTATCAGTCGTGGAGGCTCATCAGGATATAACCAAATTCGAAAGGCTCTAAATGATGAAGAAAAAACAACATTTCGAACTCTAAAAGGTATGTATTATAAGGTAATGACTTTTGGATTGAAAAATGGAGGTGCCACATACTAGCGTGCTATGCAAAGAATCTTTGATGATATGCTACATAAACACGTTGAATGTTAAGTTGAAGATCTTGTAGTGAAATCCAAGAAGAAATGTGATAATCTGAAAGACATGAAGCTTGTCCTTGATCGCCTAAGGAAATATCAACTTAGAATGAACCCTCTTAAGTGTCCATTCGATGTGACCTCAAGAAAGTACTTTCTGAGATTTATCGTAGGGCATCATGGAATTAAGGTTGATCATTCTAAAATTGACGCCATCCAAAAGATGTCAAGTCCAAATAATCTGCAAGGGTTGAGATAATTGCAAGGTTGTTTGGCTTACATCAGAAGGTTTATATCTAATCTTACAGGTCAATGTCAACCATTCCAGAGATTGATGAGGAAGGATGCAGTCTTTGAATGGGATCAATCATACCAAAATGTATTTGATAGCATAAAGAAGTATTTGCTTAACCCTCAAATCTTGAGTGCACCTATAGTTGGAAAGCCATTGATACTGTATTTGAAGCCTAAGAAGATTTGCTCGGAGTATTACTTGAACAACAAAATATTAAGGCTAAGGAATGTGCACTCTACTATTTAAGTATAACTCTTACTGTAGCTGAATTGAATTATTCTTCAATGACAAAAATATTTCTTGCCCTCTTCTTTGTAATAGATAAACTGAGATATTATATGCAAGAAAACCTAGCAAAAGTCGACCCTGTCAAATATATCTTATCAAGGTCAATCATCACGGGATGCCTTGCTAAATGGGTTATTATACTCCAACAATATGATATTATGTATATCCCCCAAAAAAGCAGTAAAGGGTTAAATATTGGCAGATTTCCTGGCTAATCATCCAATTCAATCAAATTAGGAATTATGTGAAAACTTACCTAATAACGAAGTATTGTTTGTTGAAAGCATGGAACCTTGGACCATGTTCTTTGATGGTGGAACATGTAGAAGTGAAGTTGTTGCCGATATTGTCTTCATCTCTCTTGAGAAACATATGTTGCCATATAGCTTCACACTCAGTGAGTTGTGTTCAAATAATG
>JBBPDI010000022.1:11084221-11095348 GCA_037974545.1 Cucumis variabilis
AGAAAAGAATTTCTCTCAACTACCTCTAAACATTTTTCCATCCCAATTGGTTCCCACAAACTAATCTCATCCCAGAGAATAGGAAGGTCTCTGATGGATGGTGTCCCCAATTCGGTGATTTGTAAATTCAAAGACGTCATCGAAAGTAAGTTCTCGTATCCTATAAATTAAAAGCATGCTTAGATTTATATTTACAATTTTGATTCTAAAATTTTGTCAATGTACTGGTATATTAAAATCTCAAATTAATTTGAGGAATGGTCCTGTAAAATCTTTCGTTGTCATAGGGCTTTTATCCCTTCAGTACCTTTCTTCAATAACGTAGTCAATGGTGTAGCCCTTCTTGAAAATCCTTTGATAAACCGACGATATTAATTAGCCAATCCAAAGAAGGAATGTAAGTCTGTCACAGAAATGGGGGATCTGCACTCCTTAATAGCTTGCAACTTATCTTTGTCCATTTGAATCTTTTCACATTCGATGACGTGACCCAGAAAATGGATGTGTTGTTGAGCAAAAGCACATTTCTCTTTCTTAATGTACAACTGATTCTACTAGAGCTTGTTAAAGACCAGTTGAAAATAGACCTGGTATTCTTCAAGGTTAGAACTAAAAACTGCAATGTCATCGAGATAAACCACCATAAACTGATCTAAGTACTAGTGGAATACATGATTCATTAAAGTGAAAAGGTTGTGGGGGTGTTTGTCAAGTCAAAGGGCATTATGGGGCATTCAAAGGCCCCATACTTGTTAAAAATGTAGTCTTTGGTTTGTCCCCTTGTGCTATTCGAACTTGGAGCCTGACCGGAGGTCAAGCTTTGTAAAGTATTGAACTCTATTTAGTTGGTGAAACAAATCATTTATGATCGAGAAGGGATATTTTTTCTGAACTGTAACCTTATTTAAAGCTTGATAGTTTATGCATAGTCGAAGTGTCACGTCTTTTTTCTTTTGAAACAACATAAGGCCCTTATAGAGCGTTTTCGTGGGTCTTATAAATCTAACAACCAACAACTCATTTAATTGTTTCTTGAGCTTAGCTAGCTCAAGTGAAGCCATTTTGTAAGCATACTTTGATGGGGGCTTGGTTCTTGAGACAAGCGCAATCTCATGGTCAATCCTCCGTCAACGAGGTAATGACTTTGGCAAATTTGGTGGCATAATTGATAACTTGTAGAAATGCAAGTTATTGTAGCCTTTTATGTAAAATAAGAGGTTTAAACACATGAGAATAGGAGAAAATGAAGAAAAAAGTAGGAGATTGGGATAACTTGTGAATAACATAGCATAAAAGAGCCTTATCCCAGTTTTACCGCATTTCAGTGATTAAATCGCAAGATTTCTAGGCAAAAGAAGTGAAGCTCGACGATTCAATGACTAGGCGAGAAGAAGCGTCCGACTAAGACATTCAATAATATCAACATATTCATTCAAAAGTTTCTAGATCTCTACTGGGACAGTCTCAGTCTCTTTTTGCTCATCCACCAACAAGATGGCCATAGAGGTCGACTTTTCTATACTGAGCTCCTTTTTCATTTGCAGGGCTGAGATCATTCTCAACCCACTTGATTGCTTGATTTTTGCTTGGAGTACTATCGAATGACTGCTCGTTATTATCATACATTGAGCCAATGACATAGAAATGACTTTATGTTGCAATAGGAATTCTATACTGAGTACTACATCAAAGTCATCCATGCGAACCATGACTAAATCTACATCTCCTCTCTATTCACCTAATTTTAGAGATATCTTTTTCGATACTCCAATAATTGACAAGGCTGTGGAATTAACATATTTCATCTTGTTTGTGTCTTTCTCGATTTTCAACTCCAGCTGACGTGCTTCTTGTTAAGAAATAAAATTATGAGTTGCACCTAAGTCTACCATGGTACTCTTTGTGGGTTCAGAGTCTATGACTGCATCGACAAACATGAGTCCCTTTTCAAAAGCATCGACAGCAATTGGCATGCCTTGTTTTGAATTGCTGACAAGAATTTTAATGCACCCATTCGAGGGGTGTCTCCCTCATCTTCCCTTTCCACTTCCGTTTCTGCCTTTGAATCGTTAGAACACTATAAGGAGGCTTGCAAAGTTATCAACAAGCCTCGATGTAGGCATTCAGCAACTCGAAGAGGGTCTTTACACAAGAAACAAGAAATAGGTCTTGTCTGATTCAAATTTGATTGTTTTGCTCCTTGAGGAACACTAGATGCTTGAGGTTTGTGGTTTTCTTACCATTCGTTAAGTTTCTTGGGAAATTAGGTTTGGAGATCCTATTTCTGGGATTCGATGTGGTCACATTCTTCTTTTGAGACCTTTGGTCGTCACCGTAGTCAAACAATCTCTCTGCAACAGTAAAAGTAGAGCCAAGATCTTGAACTTTCTGTTCATATAACTTAATCCTAGCCCATGGCTTGAGCCCTTCTACAAAGTAGAACACTTTGTCTTTTTCCAACATGTCTCGAATAACCAATATAACACCAAAGAACTATTTAACATACTCTCTCATAACCCTGTGTGCTTAAGTTCTCGCAGTTTTCTTCTAGCAATAAATTCAACATTTTCAAGGAAGAACTTAGCCCTTAGTTCTTTCTTAAGATCTTCCGACGTATCAATGGTGCATCAACCATTTCGGACGTCATTCACTTTCAACCTCTACTAGAGTTTTGCAACATCAGACAGATGCATGGAGGCTAATGTCACCTTTGTTTGTTCCATATCATTGATGAAATTTTCAAGCTCTTTAGCATCGCGGTTCCCATTAAAGGTTTTGGGTTCTGATATCTTGAACTTGCTCGAAACATTATATGCTTGATTCGAGGTTTGGTTCCCCACTACTCACATTATTAAATTTACTTGCATTTTCATCTCGATCATCTCAATCTTGATTGTTTCTATCATGGCTCTAAAGTCGTTTGGCAGATTACTAAACAACTTTAGCATGATCTTCTGGGAACAATCAAGCTCTTCAACATGCTCTTCCATGTGTGCAACAAAACTTAAAGAGCTACTCCTATGTTCAAAACTACCCTTCAGGCAGTTTTATGTTTTAACAAATCAACCCTCAATGTCGATTCATTTAAGGGTAGCACGTCTACTCTGACATTGAGTGAGTCTATTTCTCTGGTTCTTTCTTCCAATCCCTCTAGTCGGGTTGGAGAAATCTTATTTCGTCTGAAAATTCTCTTTAGTTTAAGAATTACTTTTTAATCTTAGTCATTCGCTCAGACTACGACTTCGACAGTTGTTTAATTGTCGACATAATTGTGGCTCGCTTAGCTAAGGAGCTAACAAAGCTCTGCTGCCACTTGTCACAATCGCAACTTTTCAAACGAGGGACAAGTGATTGTGCGGCATCTGTCCTAACTTAGTGAACAAGTTAAACGTATGAAATTTGAAAGTCGTAGACAACCTCGTAGTATGATGTTGCCTCCCTTCATGTTTTGAGAGAAATTGATTTTATAAAACGTGAGAGAGAAAGAAAAGCATTGAAAACATCGTTAAAGAAAGCATTGAAGGTTGTCAATTGCAAAGAAAGCTTAGAATGCAAAGAGTACAACAAGGCTTGGTCAGGGATTCAACTACTATGTCTCTCTCCCCTATAGTACATTTTAAATATTTTTAGCTTTGCAGGCTTGCATATGAAAATGTCAAAACGCCACACCCTAGGTCAGCGACAACAAAAGGAAAGAAAATGACTAAACTAAGTACAAAACATGAAGATAAGGTGGTTTGAGGATGTATGGACATGCGACCATAGGCCAAAAAATGCCTTGGACAAGCATACTCGTAATACCCAACATACCTAAACACGCCCCTAAGTAGAGCATGCTCATCCTTGCCAACATAGAGATGTCACCAGCCCATGGTACCTAAACTTGGGTAGTTAAAGCTTATTTTGATGTTTTGGTAAGTTTGGCTCAAAATTTGGTTATTTTTAACTTTTTTTTCCCTTAAATAGATATTTTTTACTTGAAATACTTGAATTTGGAGCTTAGGTGAATTTTGGAGATTTTATGTTTAATGTCAGAATATGTTAAAAGTAAGCCCAATCCGAATAGGAATAAAGTTTAAAAGTGAGTTTAAAAGGTTGGGTAATGTTAAGAGTTTATGGTTAAGCCCATTTATGGAAAATATAATTGAGTCTAAGCATAGATGAGCTATTTAACCAAACAATAATTTATAAGGGACTTGGAACTATTTTTCAGGTCGGATAAGGTTTTGTATAAACCATGAGGAAGCAAGCTCTAATTATGAGTGACAAAAATGAGCTTCAACTTGATTTGTAAACTTGTTTTTCTAAGTTGATATTTAAAGCATGCTTTAAGATAAATGTTTGAGTTATACTTGATTTATATGATTATTTTCCAAAGCATGGGTTTCAAGTTTAAAAATGTTTAAAAAGCTTAAAGCATATTGATGAGTTTGTTGATGAATGTATAAGCAAGCATGTTATTCTAAGTTTCTAAGCTACTTGAGTTTAATAATTGTTTTAGCAAAGTTGATTCACTAAGTTATAGTGATTGCTTATGCAAAGAGTTATTTTAACATGTTGAGTTTAAGATTGAAAAGCATACTGTTTGAAAACATGAGATTGTTTTAGCATATTTTAGTCTATACGTGAGATATTCTGAGATATATAGTAACATTACGGGGGAGGTTTTCCTATGCACACAGGTCCTTTGATGGAGTTATTTAGTACATGCCTAGAGTTTCTATTACTAAGACTAGGTTAGAAATGAAGGCCTCTATAGACACCTAGATTTTTCATCTCATAGTAGCTATCACGAGATGGACACTACCAATGCCTAGATTTTTGTCTCATAGTTTTACAGAGATTCAAGGTATAGCAAGAGAAAGAGAATTGTTTGAGAAAGCTGTTTAGTTTGAGAAATATGTTAACTTTGCTTTGGTTAAAACTTATTTACTTACTTTATGACTCTTTCTCTCATTATTTGTAAAGCCTGATTTGTTTAAAAATAGTCACACATTGGGCTTTTTAGTTCACTTTTTCCAAAAATAATTTCTTACTTTCTAGGTAGAGATCATGGACCCAGTGCCTGATTACATATGCTATATGCTCGAGCTTTAGTTATCATTTCAATATGTCTCATTTTCATTTGTACATATGGTCTGTATATGAGTTTAGTTAGAGTTAAGTAGGTTGTGAGTTGTGAAAGTTAGTCTTTTAAGTTGTGTGAACTCTAGTTTGTATATGTCTATATCAGACTTATTAAATTTTGTTGTGTATAGTTTGAGTTGCAGTACATTATTGTATAAAGTTTGTATCAGGTTTCCACTATAAATGTATCTGTGATTTGTGTTGTTTTAAGAGTTAATTTAGTATCGCTTCTAATTTTAGTAGGGCCAGCATGAATCATTAGATGGAGAACAGTATTTGTTAGCTTTAAGTCGTCTCTTAGGCTAGGAGAAAGTGGTCTAAGAGGGGGTGTGACAAGGTGCTCCAATATGTTTTCAACATCAAAGTCGAAAAATGGATAAACTTTTCTTGCCTTTCTTTAAGAGTTGGGCGATGCTTCTTGATAACTTGTAGAAATACAAGTTATTATGGTCTTTTAGGTAGAATAATGGGACCAAAATGCATAGGAAGTGTATAAAAACGCGTTACTTATATTGTAAATGCATAAATATTTAGAAATACACTTTACATAAGAATCCATGCATGTTTTACCCTATTTTTAGTGTCTTAACGCAGGCTAAACAACAAAAGAATAAGTTAGTGAATCATAGAGGAACTCGAACGAAAACTAGGCAAGAGATCACATCAGAACACGAGAAGAGGTTCACTAAAAGACAAAAGTTATAGATAAAGTTGATGTGTCTTGACAACAGAGACAACTTTCAGCACTGACATGCTTAAAAGACTAGACTTTCTACCTAAATTTGCCTATAAAAAGGAACTCCATCTTTATCAAGAAAGAGAGCAACATCTGAATGGATTGTCATCTGTACTTCTGCAGAGGTGGGTAGTGTCCTAGAGAGTTGGTGGCAAGCAATAGTCTTTCCACCATCTGTAAAGCACTTCTTCATCTTCTTCGATCAGTCTTTAAAGTGAAAGCTTGTAGTATGAATGAAGAAGATCTCATCTCCCATCTCCTCCCTAACTTGTAATGTCATCTCTATTCTTTCCATTTTTGTATTTCTTTACACTGTATGTGTCCATATTGTACAGTGGCCAACAACCTACATTCTTTAATACAATGTATACTTATACACTTTTCAATCCATCCATGTCTCTACTGTTTATTTGTCCTTATGTTATTTATAGTTTAGGTTCTATGATAGATACTTGATAAGAAGCCTTGCTTATAATTCTTATCGCGTTAATTGAGCTTATTTCATCACTTGGCTAGTGTATATCGCCAACTACCTGAAAGGGCAAGTAGCAAGGATATGGTTAACACACGCAAGGAGAAGTTTGGAGATAAACTTCACCTTGGCGAGATAACTTTCATCATTTGTGTCCCGATAGAAGGACAAGTATGGGTACCGAGACGTTGTCAACCTTAAATGGAAAGCTCTATAACTCTTATAAGTAAACTATTCTAGATATACCTTATTTAGTCATTTGGATCCTGAAAGGAGACCAAGTGTAAAATTTAAAGATTTAGAGAGGAGCTCACCTTACTCATAAGCTAGTTAAGTAAGTCATATCGAATTAATGCTTTCATACACGTTATTCATCTAGTAGCATTAGACATTCCTTCATCCCATTCTTGAATACAAGTTAGTTCATTCTTGCACCCCATTCTCACAACCACCTTCATTAAATTATCTTTACAACATTCTCTAGTGAATTTAAGTAGATATAGATTAAACATACACTCTTCCATATTGAATAGTTATTCTTTTATATTGCCTGATGAGTAAGTAGATCCTAGAACTAAGCTTTGATATCAATTCCCTATATTTGACTCTGGATCATCCAAAAAAAAATCATTGTTTCACTTACACTTGGACAAGCAATAGAAAAACTTGTACATAATGAGGACTTTGAAGTACATGATGAAGAGATCTTTACCGAGCATTTTGCATGTAACGATCTTGATCAATGATGCATTATATAGAATAAGACATCAACATAGGCATACCACTATTTCCCAAGTCTCTAAATCTTTATTGCTTAGAAGTAGATATGCATACATGACATTGTCAGTCACTTCTGGCTCCAAATTGGTATACCACTTAAAAACATTTTCTTTCAAGCTTCGAACAAACTACCTGACCAGTTGGTCTTTTCTACTTCTTGCATTTTTTAATGTTTCAATAAAATGAATGTGTTGCTTGGGATTGCCCTTTCCATTGAACTGTTGGAATTCTAGAGGTTGTAAGTCAACAAGCATTCTCAAATCATCGATTCTCTTGGTATATGACTTGAAGTACATAAAAGAAGTTTACAGTGGTCCTTCATATTGTGCCCTTATGAGGCTTGTGATTATATTTTGCAATTATTGGATCACCAAGGAGGTAACAGAGATGGATTTTTGCACCTGGTTTTCCTATAACACAAATTTCTCTTTATCGTTAGATTTGAGAGCATAAGCTTGGCTCGACTCAAAAGTTTCACTAACCTTTATTTGATCTCTCAAGGCAACAATTTCATGATCCCGTTTCTCGACAACTTTCATTCTCCATCTTTATCACGTTTGCCTCAGTTGTTAAATCTGTCATCATGACAAACACTACTTCAAGGTGTGGTTCTTAGCAGAAACAAAGTTGTCGAACAAGGGATTCTCTCTAATGATGATCTCACCATTAGTGGATTATGTCAGTTGTTCCTAGCTTTTCTTCAGAAGGATAGAACCTTGTTCTTATTTCTGCATGATCTTCTCCAATTGGTTGTGAATGAGCAGTCCCATTCAAAAGTCATTTACAATAGTTTTTTTGGATGAAACTTTCTATAGTGCCACTGGTTGGTTTGTTGATTTGGATTTCGAGATAGAGATGAGAGGTAAACATGTCCCACTAATTGTGCAAATTTGTTTGCACAAGGTTTTTGAAGAAACGTAATTTTGTGTAGTTGAACTTGTGTTTGTGTTGATTTGATGTAATGTGGTTCAATGTCTAGTACTTGATCTTCTAATTCTCTCTTAGTTGAATGCATATGCTTGATGTATGGAAGTGGAATGCATGATGTTTTACAAGCAGAGAGTCTTAGAAGAATATTTATATTTCTAAAGAACTTGAGCATCAAGAAGCGACTTGGTCTTTAGAAGCTACTTGTTGTTGAGAGAATTCTATCTAGACTTTTTAGAATAAACTTTTCCAAACACTTCAAATGGAGAACTCTCCAGTGGGCTTTGTGGGCTTGAACTTATTTTGTATTGGTCCATGGATCTGGCCCCTAGGCCTAATTAATTGGATTTTGCCCTTATTTTGTATTTGGGATAAGTTAAGCCAATTTGTGGGCTCAATTGGATCTTACCTAAATAATAATAAGGATAGTTGCAAATTTAGCAATTAGATTCAACATAATTAAGTATATAGCAACATTTTAAAAAAAATTACAAATATAGCAAAATTTGTCAAAATCTATCAATGATAGAAGTCTATCACCGATAGACTATGTTGTAAATATTGGTCTATCAACGATACAAGTCTATCAACGATAGTTTTGCTATATTTGCAATTTTTAAAAAATATTGCTATATTCTTAATTATTATTGCTAAAATGGTCATCAATTACAATTACCTTAATAATATTCAATTGAAGCAAATTATTTTATTCAGTTCAATATTCATAATGAAAATACTTGGCATCATCGAGATTAGCCAATTTTTGTTTTCAGTTTTAATTTGGGATACATGTCAACCTTAAATTGGTCTCAAATTTAATGATTTGCAATTTCATCATTCATTTGAGAAATGACATGGCAATTTGTGGTTGATCTAAAATTTCTCCTTCAACAATCTCATTTGTGCGACAAATGTAAGATTAAAATGTTTGATTTTCATAATTTCTAAAGATTAAGATTTAAACATTACCACAATATATTCTAATCTATAGTTAATAAAATATATATACTAAATGAAAAGGTATATATAATTAATTAACTTTATATATAATCATATGAGCTATTTTTAAATATGGAAAAATGAACAAAAGTATTTATAAAATATAACAAAATATCACCATCCATTTATGATGGACTAGAATAGATCAAAATGAACTACTATTTGTTTCATGATAAATACATTTAGTAGTTTATCATAGATAGATTATAACATTTTGCTATATTTATAAATATTTTCAAAAGCTTTGTCATTTAAAGTAATTTTCCTAATTACACATTATTATAGAATTGAAACTAAATTTACAAAAAAAAATAGCATAAAAAACTTAAATAGACTAAAGAGGATTGGATAGAATTTGTTATATGTTATAAATAGTTTTAATATTTTGCTATATTTAGAAATGTCCCTTTTATATATACTAGTTTATTACACGTGCATTTCACAATGTATATTTTTTTTAACTTTAATTATATATTAACATTTGGATAAAATATTACGAAGTATATATAGTTAAAACTAATTCAAATTAACATTTATATCTACCCATTTGCATGGCAATACATACTTATGTTTAGCAATATGCTTAAGTGAATTTTTTTGAATTTTTAAACTTTTGAAATTTTTTTCTTTATATTATTTTTAATTTAAAAAAAATTATATTAACTTGTTGAAAGATAAAAAGATTCATATCCTTCGATAATTTCTCACACAAAATATAAAAAATTAATATGAATGTCTAAGTGTGAAAAGTTAAACTAAATGAATATTTTTTAGCAATTTTGATACAATGAAATTAATACTTTTATATTTGTAAAATCATGTTCATTCATGTACTTTTATTCTCAAACTCTTTTCACCTTTAACTATATTATTAATTTGAGAATTATTCATGGATTATATTATTCAAAATCATGTGGATCATTAGTATCTCTATTCATCTACACCATCTCATATATAGGTGAAATTAGTGAATCAGTTTGGTTTTCTTTATGGGTCAATACAATTTTGAACCAAGAGAAAAAAAAATGATGTAGATGTCTTTTTATTTTGGTGAAAAAATTGACAATATATAAAGGAAATTATTGAGTTATTTAGCAATCTCATAAAAATAATACGAAAAAAGAAAGAAAGAAGAGGCTATCATCTTATATTATTATATCATTTTGATTGAGAGGTGAGAATGGTGGAGAAAAACTAAGCATCAACATATTCACATCTAATATCTAAAAAAAATCAAATCAAATGAAATAAAAAAGTGTAAGAAAGAAAAAGAGAAGAAGTTGAGTGTAATATGCATGCATAAATCATAGCATTTTGGCTAATTGGATTTTGAGTGTTTCTTACATTGTTATAATTATATAATTCAAGCAGAATTTTATTAGGAATATCTTACTATTTCGATAGAAATGATGTGGGATTGAAACCGTAAAATTTAATACAATGATTTTTAATATTCAGGAAGTAAATTTATATGTTACAATTGCATTAGTTGTTAACATAGTAATTATTTTTCATTATTTATCTAATTTGAAGGGTATTTTTACAAATAAATTAATAATTAATAGTCAATCAAGATTTATCAATAAGGGTCCTAAACACCCAGAAATGATACGTAGATAGGACTTGAACCCATAATCTTGACGTTTTAAAGGAGGGCACAAGCATTATACAAAGGCATAATATAATAAAATATGTATTATTTAATATATATTATAATTTAATACTTCAAAATTAATATTACACTTTAAAATTAATATTAAAATACAAAAATCGGGAATGTGAAGGGGGCACGTGTCCCCTGACCCCTTAATAGATCCGTCCCTACTCTTCTCTCTTGATTTTAATTTTCAATTTCTCTCGTTCTACTTTCTTATGCTTCCCTCACATAAATTTACAACAAATTCATTCTTGCGTTGTGTATTTATATTACTTCTCGTAGAATTTTGATAGTTTCCAGTTTCTTAATTATAACATCAACATTACAAGTGAATTGTAACCTTCATAATTGTTCATTAAAAATTAATTTATCAGTTACAAATATTTTATTTTTGAGAGAAAAAAGTTACAGTTTCTATATATATATATA
>JBBPDI010000022.1:11105395-11129230 GCA_037974545.1 Cucumis variabilis
GTGGCGTTTGTACTACAACATGGACAGCATAGAGGTTTACAATTTGCAATTGCATCAACAGGACCGCCGCCCCTCACACCTCATCCTCATCCTCATTCTCACCCTCACCCTCACCCTCACAATGCAGTTTGAACCTTAATCAATCATGTAATAATACACTATAATTTCAAACATGAAAAACCTTTCTACTTGCACTCATCATTTTTCGCTGTCATTGCCAAATCTGACCAGATTTTTTGCTACTGTAATCTGGGGATTGTTTTCCGTCTTCCATAAACCAGGTACCTTCACTAACAAACTTTCGTCATTTCTATCTGCTTTGCGGCGAATCTATCTTGTTCATATTCTATTAAACCTATTCGGTACTTTCTTAGGAGCTAAGCAGAAAACCTCAGCCTTGAATTATGTACATTTTGTTTTAATATGGGAAACAACGAAGATATTTACAAAGAAAAGTAGGGGATTTCCTGTTTCTTGTGCAATTTGTTGACGATGAAGACTTTGGGTATAAAATGTTTAATAAAAAAGTAGTTTGAGTTTTCTTTTTGAGCTTATTTTTTCTAGAGTTCATCGTCATATTGCTGGTGAAGCTATTAAAATGGATGTTGATATATTAATATTATAATTGAAATGCATGCATGCATGTGAAATTAGCATTGATAAAAATGGTCAATAAAAGTCGATGCACATTAAGATATTTTATTTAATATATGATGAAGTACTCCAACTGGATGTCAAACGACCACTTTCATGTTGGGGGGCATTAATTCATGTTAAGATTGATTCGAAATTATTTCTATTTATTTAATTTAATATTATTGGTTTTTGGTAAATGAATGTTATAATCGGATTCATGACAAATGAATGCCTTCATGTTGGACCATAAACAGGGGCCAACTTTGAACCAAACCAATTTTTTAAATAAATCTGTATACAAAACTGCACTGCACCGTTTGTGCAATTCAAGGTAGATCTATGATCGACAAAACCAAAAAAATAACAAACCCTAAACTTATATATATTTTTAATAAATAAAATTATATAATTTTGTTTATTAACATTGGTTTGTGGTTCTTTAAATATTAACTGAATTGAGCCATTTAAATTTGGTTTAGAACTATTTTGGATCACAAGAAATCGCATTTTTTGAATTTTATACGTAAATGAGTTCGATTCGATTTTGACAGTCAATTCGATTTCTATATTTCATTGTCCATTCTAGGTATAAAGTTAGAAATCTATAATCGTTTCTTTTACTATAATAAACATTTTTTTTAGTGCAATTAAATGTTATATAAGATATACAATAAGAAGAAAACTACAATTTCATAATTGAACAATTTGATCTCAAGCATTTCTTATAATATAAATTGAAAGTGGGGTATTGAACCATGAACATTTTGATCCTACACCAATATAAGTTGAATTAAGTTTTTGTTTTTATTGGTTGTTTATAATGGATGTTTGATTTTGTAAATACAATAGTTATGGAAATAGTGAATATTTAATGATGATGTTAGATGTATTATAGTGATAATATTATATTAAGTTTTTTTTTTTATAAATAATAATAATAATAATGAAAATTATTTAAATTTTATAGAAAAGCCATTAAAAAAGTAAAATTTATTACACTTGTGTGGATGATATGTAAACATTTTGTCTATTTTGTTATTTTCATAATTTTTTTTATATTAATTAAAATTACAAAATTTTATTAAAAAGAATTAGGCAAGAATTTGATGGTTTTAATATATGCTCCTAATATTTTGATGTTCTATTAGTTTAATTCACGAATTAATAGTTGTAACCATCTAATGAATCGTTTGGGGGTGGGATTATTCCAAATCAATTTAGTTCATAAGTGTATCAATTAACAACCTCTCAATTAAAAATTATCATATGTGAAACATATAATTCTTCAATTGGACTTTTAATCATTTAAACTTTATTATAATTACATTGAAAAATCATTCATGGATTAAATTTATACATACGTGTAGAACTCTTTGAATTTTTATTAATAAAATAGATGATTATAACCTGATTTACGGGTAAATAAATGGTTTTGTTTGATAACAAACCATGGGAGTATGAGTTAGATCTATAATACAACTACTTAAAATTTAATATCCTATGAGTTTTCTTAATATTCAAACACATCCTTAAACTAGTTGAGATGCATACAATCAAGGATACAAAAGGATAACTAAAGTTGATGCATGATCAATTTTTAAGAAAGAGTCTAAGGGTGTGTTTGGATTAATTTTTGAAGTGTTTAAATTTTAAAATAATTTATTTTAAGATAAATGGAGATGTTTGATATTTATTTAAAATAGCTTTAAGAAAAATGAGATTAGGAAATAAACCATTTTAAAGAAAACACATGTGATCAAATTTTTGAATAAATGTTTATTTGGGTTTAAGAAGAATCTCTCCCAAATATCTATTTTTCTTCCTTTATTTTTTCTATTCCTTTTTTTTCTATCTATTTTTCATTCCATCATTCTTTCTGTTTCTTTGATTTTTAAATACTTTGAATATTTTTTCAATGTGTTTATATACATTTAGATATAGTAGTTTGCAAATGTTCTTCTTCCAGCTAAATCTACTCTGCCTATCTGTGAAAGAAATCATGAGGACGTCAATGAAAAACATGATCGTTCAGTTCGTGAAATGAAGATGAATGAAGAACGTTGATCGAACCACACCTTTTTGCATAGTTGATATTATATTGAATGAAGAACCCAGTATGTGTATTTTGTTTTTATGAAATTAGTTCATAATGTTTAATAGTCTTTTATGTTAGTATATATAGGACGAACCAAACACAGTTTTGTTATAAAAATTTATAAAGAGATTGAACCAAACAGATAAGTCTTTAGGTTTTAATTTTACTTTATAAAAAAATGTATCTTTAAAAACACATTTTTTTAATAGACAATCCAAACAGACGCTAAATTAATTAGTTACTTAGGTTTGTGAGTTAAATTGAAAATTATGAAATTCACTATGTTCATTAGAACAAAATACAATTTAGGGACTAAGTTGATACAAGGGTGTAAGTGTAAATTATTATGTTCCCAAATAATTATATCTACCCCACCTCCGTTTTTCGTGTTTATTTTTAGATATGGGATTCTTTGTTGACTGGGATGAGTTCTTCTAGGAGAAGGTGATAGAGTTTTTTTTTTTCTTTTCTTTTTTTGGGAGGGACTGTGACAAAAGTGAAGGTAGCGTTAATCTTAAATTTTATCTTTTAAATGACAAATTGTTATAAAATATTTATAAGATACAGTAAAATTTTAGATTTTATTAAAGATAAATATTAATAGACTTTTATTAGTGTTAGTGTATCGCTATTACTTATAGTAACTTATTGATAGACAATTGTGCCATTAAATAATTAGTCGAGATAGGGAACGACCAAGAAAAATTGTTTCGAGCCCCATAGCTACTTATTTCCATAGGGAATGATATGAAGTTAGTCTTAACTTAACACTCCAAAAATTAAGGTAATTTTAATTATCTTGAATTTATTTAGTTATGTTGAAATTTTTGGTGTTGTTTTAAGTAATTGTTAAGAATTATGTGTTTTTATGAAAATTAAGATTAATTAAGTAATAATTGGAAGATTAGTTAATAAATTTTTTAAATTGGAATATTTTTGGTTTTGTTGTCAAGTTGTTGTTGAATTGATATTGGTTAATTATATATTAAGTTATAGAAGAGAATAATAATTATATTTAAGGATAATATAATTATTAAAATTTTATCTTTGGTTTTTGAAAAAAAGATAACAAGAGGTGATTTGATAGATTATTAAAATTTTATGTTTTGTTTGTTGAACGGTAAAAACGAGGATTTGATAGAAATTTAAGTGAAAAGAGAGAAAAGATAATAAATATGTATATTTGGATATATATATATTATTGATGTTTGGGGAAAGTAACTAATGAAGAAAGAGAGTGTGGCTTATTTGGGTTATTTTTTAGAAAAGGAATAGGGAAAGATGATGATGACGACGATAATAATAATAATAATAATAATAATAATAATAATAATAATAATATTATTATTATTATTATTATTATTATTATTATTGTTATTATTATAATTATTTTTTTTATATAATAAAAATTTCGTGAAGCATGCACCAATACACTATTCATCATCTTCCTCAATCCTTCTCCTTTGAAACCCTAGCTGTCGCCACCTCTAATCTTCTTCGATCATCCTTGACATTAGTCGTCATTCGCCACGGTTCAAGCATAGAGGAAGTTGCTCGTCAAGTCTACTCTCTCTCCGTTCGTCTTAGCAAAGTCGAAATGTCCCCGCTCACTGTCGGTTGCAACACCCTTTGTACGTTAGTCGAAGCTTCTCCATCCGAGCCAATCTCCTCCAGCCGCATCGTCTTCTCATATGCATTACCTCTTCGATCGAAGCCTCTTCAAGTTTGAGCCATGCGTTCCTCCTTCGCAAGCCGTAGTCGCCTGAGCTGACCACCTTCCATTCCAAGCGGTTTTGAGCCGCGTGAACCATCCTCTAGCTTCCACTCTCTTCCAGTCGCAAGCCGCCCTTTTTAAGCCAACCATTTCATCTTACTTGAGCCTTTTGGGTAAGTTTTGTTGGGTTTGGTAATCCCAAATAATTTACTCTTTGAGTTTTAAATAAGTTTGCATTTGGAATGAGTTGAGTTATCTTTACTTGAAGGTTCAAGTGTTAATTTGAGGCTGCAAAATTTTACATTGAAAGTCGTGTCGATTTCAACCTTAGCTTTGGGTAAGTTGGATAAGTTTGAATGCTTAATTAAGTATTAATCAAGTATAAGTAGTTGGGCAATATTGACAAAATTAATAATTTTAATTTTGTTGTGTTTAGGATTGTCAGGAAGGGACAATATTTTTTTTAGCTAATTTTCAGGTAAGAGATTCTACTATTAAACCCCTTTTTTCCTCATAATGCATTTACGTAGCTTTGATGCATTATGTGACTTTCGAGACGTTTGATAATGATAGGTTCCTAGACAATAGTTATGTATGACTGAGATATATGATAATCATGAGATGTTAAGAATAAGATATGTTATGAATGAGTTATACTATGATTGAGATATATGATGCTACATGTATAGGCTATGTTGTTCTGTTAGCTTGTCTGTTAGAGTCGTACTATCTGGGTGCCCTTGCGATCACCACCTATTTATGTTTATGTGTGTGATTCGACGGGATCACTTACAACCGACTCTCCTTTAAGGTGATTCCTTCAAGTTCACCGAGAGTCCAGATGTATCCCACCGAGAGCCCAAATGTATCCCTACGGGATTACTGGATAGCGTGCGTTTGAGAGCACAATAGTTATGCAATTCTTTCTTACAGGTCTCTAACAGAAAGTTAACAGACACCTAGCGAAACTAATAGTGGGTTCCTTACTGAGTATAATTTATACTCACTCTTTTCTATGGTTAAATTGTTCAGGTAAAGATAGAGGTAAAGGCAAGCTGGTGAATGACAAGAAGTAACTGTGGTTCGCTATAGGGGACATCATATGTTTTATCCCGCATTTATTGTTTTCAGTATTTACTTTTCAAAAATTTATTTCAGAACTCATGTTTACTTTTAGAGATTTTTTTAAATTTTAAATAGGGCCCGAACTAATGTTTTATTTATTATTTTCTTTACGTACTTTACTTATATTTTATGATTGAATATTTGAAGCGTTTTTTTTAAAACTTAGTATTTTCTTTTCTTTTAAATAATTTTTTTATTTGCTTTACTGATAATAATTTCAGCTTAGTATAAAGAGTTGAGTTGTTACAGTAAAAAAAAGATGCAACACGAGGACTTCCCAAGTGGTCACCCAACTTAGTACTACTCTCGTCCAAGCACACTTAATTCCAGAGTTTTAATAGGATCCGGTGCATTAGTGCTGGTATGATCGATAAATTTTGCATGTAACGTCCGAGATTAGGAGGGAGACATGAATGAACCGGTTTGTGGGAACTATTCATTCTAATAAGCTGTTAAGACATGTAAGGAGAAATGTCGAGGATCAGTTATGCCTTTCAACAAAAGGGCTACAACCACCTCTAATGCTGATGACTTTCACTTTGAAGAACGAATCATAATGGACAAAAAGATTAAATTATGTCTTTTGTTTGGACCTTTAGTTTTTAATGGAATCACACAACTAAGGTGGGGTTGGTTCTATCTTATGAAAGAATGGACAAGGCTACCACAACAGCGGCCAAAATAGAGAATACAACTTTTACTCGAAAAGAGCAACTTTGTCCTAATAATTGAAGTCTATCAATATTTATCTGTGTACATCTATAATTTTTGCTATATTTTGTAAATATTTTGGTTTAGTTTACTATATTTGAAAATTTTTGCAACTAGATTGTGGTGGTAGCAAATTGATATTAATTTATTAAAAGTTTGAAGTGTTTTAAAAATTTTATTACATAAAGTTTGAAACAACGATTTCAAATCAGTTTGAATCAAAATATTCATATTTGTATCAATAGTATATATAAAAATATGATGATGAGAAACTTTTTTTTTTGTTCTATTTATGCTTTTCATAATTACTTTAGTGACATTTTTTTTATCTATAGACAAATTTGATATAATTAAATGAATTTTCAAAATTTAGAAAAAAAATTCTTAGAAATTGTCAATATTCTTTTATTTTTCTAAGAAAATGATAGAGGTTTTCCTTCCTTTGTTCAAGTTTTTCTTTTTTTCTTTGAGTTCTCCTTTGATTATTTTATTAATAAAATGGTTAAATGATCACTTTATTTTCATTTTTATATTGTTTAATCAATTCATTTACTATTTTGTTCTCTTTCATATATGCATATATTTGACAAAAAAGAGATAATATATTAAATCAAGCCAACCTCAACTACAGAATTTCAGTCATTATCCACCAAATGGCCCAACCAAAAGGGTAAAACTTTTTCCATCGACTCATGGGCAACTGTATTACACTTTCTATTTGTGAAATTTATTCCTACAACATTTGCAAAGCCCAATAAATGCCACACTTCAGCATAGAAAATCTCATAAGAAGAAAGATTAGAGGTCAAAGCTTTCAGTTTATTCACAACCACGTGTGCGTTTGATTTCACCATCAACGGTCTTCCATCCAATATTTCCAAAAACTTCAGACTTGAAAAAATGGCACTCACCTCACTAGCCTCAGCTTCCAACCTCCCAAACTGAAATAGCCATAACCACACACTCACAATAGTCCTAAACCACTTCACTTAAACCCACTCCAAGTCTTTTGGGTGACACACAATGTCAATGTTCAACTTCAGAGACACTCCAAGTCTTTTGGGTGACACACAATGTCAACGTTCAACTTCTCGGTGACTTTGCCTACATTGTCGGCTACTCAACATCCAAAGATATATGGAACACCTTAGAGAAACACTACCTTTCCAATTCTCGAGTCAGTGTGGTGAACCTCAAGTCTGAACTATAGACCATCTCCAAGAAAGCAGGCGAATCAATAAATTTGTACATCTAGTGCATCAAAGAACTAAAAGATAAGTTTCCAATGTCTATGTTCTTGTTGATTCTAAAGATCTCATTATTTACACCATGAATGAATTGCCCTTTGAATATAATACCTTTCGAACCTCAATGCGCACCAGGTCTACCTTGATAACTTCTGAAGAACTCAACGTTCTTTTAATATCAGAAGAATCTGCCATTGATAAATAGACTAAACATGATGAAAGTCTACCTTAAAATGCTGCATTTATTGCTCGAAATAATCAAACATGAAGCCAAAATTACAATCTACATAATAGAGGAGGAAACTAGAGGTAATAACTGCAACAATCATTGAAGAAGTAGTAAAAATAGAGGAAATTGAAGAGGTAACCCAAATGGTAATAATGAAAGAGGCAGAATCTCAAACAACCCATTACCAAATAACCTCTCCAACATATTCCCTAACACTTTCTCAAAAACCCCTACTGATCAGCCAACAAACAAAATTTAGTGCCAAATTTGCAATCGACTTGGTCACAGTGCACTTGACTGCTACTGCATGAACTACAACTATCAAGGTCATCATCCACCAGCACAACTTGCTGCTATGGTAGCCACTCAAAATTACAATGTTGTTGAAAATTCTAGTACTCAATGGCTTGCTGATTCTAGTCGTAACTCTCACATTACCTCTGATTTATTTCAATTAACCAATGCTTCTAACTTTGCTATGATGAACGGATTAGTTGGTGGGAAAGCTCTACCAATAACTCACTCAGGTTGTGGTATTCTCCCTACACCTTCCTCTTCTCTCCAACTCCAAAAACTCCTTTTTGTGCCCTCTATATCCACTAATCTTCTTTCTGTACATCGTCTTTACGTAGATAATAATTGCATTTTTTTGTTTGACTCTGATTTCTTTCGTATTCAGGATAAAACCTCGGGTAAAATCCTTTTTCAAGGACTCAACATAAATGGTCTTTACCCAATACAAACCTCTCAGACTTCAAAATCTTCATCCAAAGTTGCTCATGTTGGAACAAAAATATCCTCTTCAGTCTGACATGAACGGTTAGGACATCCGAGTGATCCCATACTCTCTTCTGTTTTACGTAGCATGAACTTACCTTTTCATTCTTTACCAAAATATGTATGCTATCATTGTGCACACGAAAAACTACATAAACTTCCCTTTTCTTATTCCACTTCCACTTCTCTATATCCTTTAGAACTAGTACATACTGATATATGGGGACCTTCCCCAGAAAAATCAATAAATAACTTTAACTACTATGTTTCCTTTATTGATGTCTTGTCTAAATACACTTGGCTCTATCCCATTACCCATAAATCTGATGTTTACTCTATGTTCCAGATCTTTAAACCCCTAGCTGAAAACCAACTATCCCTTACTATAAAAAAATTAAGAAGTGATGGAGTGGAGAATTTGTGAACCATCCTCTTTAATACTATCTTAAAAAACATGGCATCATTCATAAAAAATCTTGCCCCTATACCCCATAATAAAATGACGTAGTTGAAAGAAAACATAGATACATTGTTGAAATAACAGTTACTTTGATCTCCATAGCCTCTATACCCATAAATTCTGGCCTTTTGCCTTCAACACTGCTGTTTATCTAATCAATCGCCTCTCATCTCCCAACATTGGCCATAAATCATCCTTTTAAATACTTTTCCATAAGACTCTTTATTACACTTCTTTAAAAGTCTTTGGTTGCATCTGCTACCCTCTCCCATATATATCAGACAAACTTCAACCAAAGACAACCAAATGTACCTTTCTCGGATATGCATAAGATTCTAAAAGATATCTTTGTTACCACATGAGCAACCAATAAATCTATACCTCTAGGCATGTTATTTTTATGAGTCGTCTTTTCCTTTCAATGAACCAAATGATACATCTTTTAAAACCCAAGCCAAACGTCCCCAGCCTACAAAAACCAATTATACTCTTCTTTACTCTTTCTCTCTCTTTTTGTTTTTTTGCAACTTTCTAACACACAAATACCACAATCAAGTGATATCTCTCCTCAGCTGCCCACTAACTCTATTTCAGTTGTACATCACACAGAAGTAACTCTGATGAATGTTGAAGATGATAGACTTAATACATTGCCCATTAAGAATGCAAAGATTAATATACCAAGCCAAAATCTCAGGGATGAAGTTGAAATATTTGTTGCTCCCTTAACACATAACTCCCACTCTATGCAAACTCAAGGTAAATTTGGGATTTCCAAAAATAAAATTTTTGTTGCTACTGTTACTCCAGATGAAAGTAATCTTGAATCAACTTCATTCACCAAAGCCAAAGTACTTCCAGTCTGGCAAGATTCTATGGCTAAGGAACCGTCTGCACTTTGTTAAACAAGGCACATAGGTCTTAACATCTTTACCTCCTAGAAAAAGTGCAATAGGATGTAAATGGGTCTATAAAGTTTAAAGGAATACAGATGAAACAATAGCTAGACATAAAGCTCGCCTTGTAGCAAAAGGCTACCATCAAGAAGAAGGAGTTGATTATGAAGAAACCTTCGGCTTAGTTGTTAAAAAGGCAACTATTCGCATCATTTTATCTCTTACAGCTCAATATATATGGATGGAAAATTAGACTACTCGATATAAAAAAATGCTTTCCTTCATGGTACTCTTCAAGAAGAAGTGTATATGCAACAGCCTCAAGGCTTTGTCAACTCATCAAAACCTCATCATGTTTGCAAACTACTCAAATCACTGTACGAGCTTAAACAAGCAACCAGAGCTTGGTTTGAATGCTTTACTTCATATCTTTTAGATCTTGGGTTCGTTGCTTCACAAGTTGACTCCTTTTTGTTTGTTTGAAGTTTGAATGGCGCCATTATCTACCTGCTACTATATGTTGATAACATCATAATAATAGGAAACCAACAATAGTATATTTCAGAGTTAATATATCAACTTCTGTTTCATTTTGATATGACTGATTTTTGTAATCTTCACTTTTTTCTTGGGTTAGAAGTTCGGTACACCTCAAAGGGTATTCATGTAACCCAATAGAAATATATTAGATATCTACTAAAGAAGTATGGGATGTCAAATGCAAAGCCTTGTACTACTCCTATACCTATCCCGTCGTTCTACTGACACTGGTTGACCATGCTCTGTTGAAGATGCTCCGTCATATAAAGTTGTAATTGGCTCTTTACACTACTTAACCTTCAACAGACCAGACATCTCCTATTCAGTTGGAAAACTCTCTCTAATATGCACTCTTCTCATACGTCACATTTAGTAGCTACAAAAACAGTGCTTAGATATCTCTGTGGAACTTCTAACTCTGGGATCTTGTTTCAAAAAACATCAATCAACCCTCTCCAACTAACTACATTCTCTGATTTTGATTGGGCAGGAGATCGTGATGATAGAAACTCCACTACTAACTTTGTAGTATTTTTAGGCTTCAATCCAATATCTTGAAGAGCTAAGAAACAAACCACAGTGTCACGTAGCTCAATTAAAGTTGAATACAGAGCTTTAACCATTACCACTACTGAAGTGTGCTGGCTAAAACAAATCCTAAAGGATTTATAAATTTTTGGGACTGACCCACCTCGACTACTATGTGACAACAACTTTGCAATTCAACTGGCGAAGAATCCTATTTTCCATGGGAGGACAAAACATGTCAAGATAGATTTTCATTTTGTTCGAGAATGAACAACTAAAAGAGATGTCATTTTACAGTTTGTTCATACACGATAGCAATTGGCAAACTTATTCACTAAATTGCTCACATCTGATTGTCTTCACTACCTCACAAGAAAACTCATGCTTCATAAACATTCGTTTGAGGGGCCATGATAACATAATAACTCTGTTTAAATAATTTGTTATTTAGTTTCAAAACAGTTGTTGTAGTTATATTGTTATCGATAGTTATTGTTCTTATAAATACATTGTCATACTTTCAGTAAAATTCATTCAAGAAATAATACTCTCCTTTATAAGAAATTCTGTTTCTTTTGACTTCTTTAAGAAACCTCAACCTTCTCTAAAGCAAGGATTTTGTAAGTGCTCTTAGTGGAGAATATCTCATTCGTAGTACAGTGTCAACACTATGAGTCTGAAACGATAGTACGACAAATAGGAATAGATAGGATTTTCTTAAGATCGTCCTTCCACAAAACACTACTCATCTTAGCCAAATCCCAATCATCCTCCTCAGTTGTCAAATCACACACTTGTTCCCAAATCTCGACTCAAACGACCTAATAGACTTGAAATATTTTTTCTCATGTATCCAAGGGTGATGAAAAGCCAGAGAAGCTTCACTAGTACCAATTCGACGTTGTAAACCTTTGCTCAATAACATTTTATCTCATAAAATACTTCTTTAAACAAATGAAATGATGGTAGTCTCCTTTGGCATACATAAATTTAAAATTGTTAAAATATTTTTCTTTCAAAACTCTTGCAATGAGAGAATTTGGATAAATTAGAATCCTCCAAGCTTGCTTGACTAAAAGAGCTTGATTAAAATTCTTTAAATCCCAAGAACCCATCCCACCAACCTTTTTATAAGCACATATAAACCTCCATTTCACTAATTGAATTTTCCTAGTCGTCGGACATATCGATGGCTAGCTACCCCATTTGTATCTTTAGATTTCGGATGGTCATGACTTGGATCTGCAAAAGGACACAATTCTTTTGCATATACTCGAAAGGAGGTTCTCCATAGATGATGATGATGAAGAAAAGGGAGTTTGGGACAGATGCTGTAGAGGTGGTTAGTATGGTCTATTGTTATGATGTCATTAGTGATACCTAGGTGCTTCTCCATGTCGTCCACCTTGACCACTCTGTCCCTCCAGTTGTTGACCTGATCTCTCCCATCCAAAGTTAGAGTGGTTCTTCCAACTAGGATTGTATGTATTAGAGTAGGGGTCATTTCTTAACAAGCGTGATAATTTTTGTATTTTGTGGGTTGCATCGGTATTATGAGGACTTTTGCATTCCACACATATTATATCTTCCACCAGCTTTACCACTTGAATCAAGCTTCATACGACATTAACCTACGATAATGTCATTTACTTTAGTAAGTTGTTCATGGAAATCAGTTGTCCTTGCAGTGCCACAACTGCATTCTTGTTAAAACCATCTTTAGTTCTTCCTCTCCTCCCTCGGCTAGAGTTGAAGTCATCGTCATCCCATTATTGGTTGTTATTGGTCATTGCATCCAATATAGTCTTTATTTGGTTATACGAGCTTTTTAACATCCCGTCCACAAACACACACTACTACAAAAAAAAAGGATTACTTGACGCTTTTTACTTGTCAAGTATTTCTTTGCTTGACACTTTCCAATGCACCAAGTAATCTAGTGTCAAGAATAAGGGAGGTTTACTTGATAGTTTTAAGCGTCAAGTACAATAATACATGACAGGAAAAAACGTCAAGTACATGAGATTACTTGATGCTTTTTACACATCAAGTAATCCAGTGTCAAGAATAAAAGGGTTTTTTTGTTTGATAGTTTTTACGCATCAAGTAAAATTATATTTAACATTTTATGAACGTTAAGTATATAAGATTTGTTGACACACTTTGCATGTCAAGTTTTTTTTTTTTCAAATGAAAAATTATATTATTTTAAATATCCACATAATTTATCCTGCACTTGTTTTGAAGTTCAACAATGACGAACATAAGTAAAGCAAGAGAGTACAAAAATGTACTAAACTACATATTAATTGAACAATTGAATCAACTTAAACTTTCCATCAAAGAAGTAATAATATTTTAACAAATTGCATATATATATCAATGAACCATACATATAGTTAACCCAAACTTCTAACAAAAGCCTAAACTGTCCATCTATGTGTATCCTAAAGGTGTAGCCTAAACTTTCCATCTATGTGTAGCTTAAAGGTATACCATATTAAAACTTGTCTTTCCAGTATCAACAAAACTAGTTCACCTATATTCAATATCAACAAAATATCACCTATATCTAGTATCAACAAAACTTGTCAAACCCAAAATATAATCACCATAATCACATTGGCCACTAAAAAAATCAGCAAGCTCCATTCACACTTCATCCAACTCGAATTGACTATATGAGCTCCTTGTATCAATCTGATATGAAACCCAAAATTTTGAAGTTAATACTTTGAATACTTGAATTGTATAAAATAATTCAAACAATCGTTTAAACAAAACATACCGAACCTGTGACTATTATGCTCCCATCAGTGATTATATCTCTCATGTATCTCATCACACAGTACCCACATTCAACTACTCCAACTTTGAGAACGACTTTCGTTTTGGCATGGGTGTTTGATAAAACCTTGATAATAACTTTCAACTTAGGCTTTTCGAAAAAGAAACTTCCAACTATGTCTTATGAAGTTGAAGAAAAAAGTTGAACTATGACGAATAAATATGGTTAGAGTATTCTTTGAAGTATTGGGTCTAAAAGGAACCAGAAAGTCTTTGAATAAAACATAAAAACAAAGCCTGAAACGGGTTGTTAGATGGGAATTCACAAAAAGTTATGCTTCTTTTTTTTGTGTTCTCCTTCAAGTCCATTTTCATTCTACAATATTAATGTAATCAATTTTTTTCTTAAATTGGTGACAGTCTTTAAGCTTCGGGTCGAGATTGTAACGATACAAAGAATATTTTAGTAATTTTTACTAAGGAAATATATCTGGTCTTATTTCTCAAGTGTTTAAGGCTTATGAATGGGGTATGCATTACTATTCCTTTTAATTGAAAATATTTCATAATAACAATGAAATATAAAAAACAGAGGGGAAAAAACCAAACAATATAGTTAAAAGGAATAGTTACAAGCGATTTTTAAGCCTACACCAAGCGACATTGTCCACAAAAGAAGAGAAATCTATGTCTTTTCCAAAAAAAGAAATCTTTAGTTTCTTTCAATCCAACTGTACTAAATAAATACTCAAATTAAGTTGACCCAAATAACATCAGTCTTATTTCAGAATAGGCAATTTATTTATTCAGGATAGTTGATTTATAAGAAGAGAGAAATTTCAGCTTAAGGAGCAAGCTTTACAGTTGTTTGTAATGACTTTATCTATAAGGCCATAGCCTCTGATAGAAAGTGTCTCAACATTCAATCTTTTTTGCAGTTCAGTTAGAAGACATAGATATAGAAAATGAAGATTGCCATTATTCATTGACAAAGAAGAGAAAGATTGACAATTAACTTTAGCAAATTTCTTCTTTCTTAGCGAGACAAGAGTATGATAGTTGAGCTTCGTACAATGCTTTGTGAGTGGCAGACCATCCTTTTCCTGGTTTGTTTGACTTATATTGATCTCAATAGTTATGACAGGTTATGAGTTTTTCTTGTAGGTTTTTCGCTCTAGATTGGTTTGTGATTTTCTCCTTTTGGGATGTTTGTACCTTTTCTTTTTGTTGAAAATTTTCAATTAATAAGAGAGAATTTTCTATTTACCTTTTTCTTTATTATAGCCAAGTTACACCTGGGGTTGTTCCTTCCCAAACATATGGAAAAATCTAAAATCTCTTTCCTAATATCACAGTCAAAAGCTTTCCATTTTCTTCCAGTGTAAAAAACAAATCAAATCCAAACAACAAAAAAAAAAGCATTCAATCTCCATTGATGTTATAAATCAACAAATATCACCAAAGGATGAGAACCAACCAATCAATCAATAAAACCCCCTTGAAGACAGACAGTACTAAGAAAGTTGTGAATATAAAAAACTGAAAAACTAGAATAAGTATGCAAAAGCAATACACCAAAGGAGAAAAACATGTCACACCCCGCCTCGAGAAGTGACATGATGTAAGTCGAGACCATTTTCCTCTGAAACAACCTTAATTAACATATGACATAGATTCGTGAAACGATCAACAACAGAAGTCTTTCAACTTGAAATATTTTAAATCGTAGTGTGACCCATTTGAAATCTTTGTAAAATATATTATGGAAAATGAACATACATGCAAATATAAGTATTTGAACATTCTCATCACTATTATAAAACAAAACAACTGCATAATGAAAACATGCAGTATGTTCAGCACGCAGATATCCATAATCTGTACCTAGAAAGAGGAAAAACATTTTTGAAATGGTAAGTCGAAAAACTTAGTGAGCAACAATTTTATAAAACAGGTTTTCATAAACGTTTAGTATAAAACCGAAGCTTAAATACATTTATCAAAGTAGTAATAACATGAAACAATGGAAACATTGAAATCTTTTGTATTTTTTATAACAATCCTCCATAACCACGGGCATCATGTACCCCTTCGTCTAAAGACGAGATAATCAATGAGTAGCTAACCCTCCTCCTTTAACACATAATAATGTACCCTTCCCAATGACCCATAGTTAAAAATAGGTTTGTCAACTGTACCATCGATTTGGAGTCAACCACATGTACACAATAGGTCTCATGTTATATTCGCGCATGGATGAAAACATTTGAAAACACTAAAATATTTTCTTGAAAGTATTTGAAATATTTCCTTGGTCATGAAATCATTCAAACATGGTATCACTTTGAAAATGGTTCATAAACATTTTATCATAAAACATAACTTGAAATATTTACTTGAAATCATGCTTAGTAAATCATTTAGAAATCATGGTGTTACTCATAAGCTATTACTTATAGAGCTTGAAAACATGTTTAATAAATAGCATTTAAAATATTTTATTACTCACTATCACTTGAATATATCCTTGGTCTCGTGAATTCCTCCTAACCCTCCTTATCCTGAAAAAAATTCATATTTTATCCTTAATTAATTCATTAAACATGAAAATATCCAAAAGTTCCTTTAAAATTCTCAAAAATATCAAGACAGTTCAAAACAGCTTAAGAATAGCCTATCGGAGCCCATTGGCATAGCAAAGGGAATGGCCGCTTGAATATTTAGAAAATATTGTCCAGGTTTGATATGTTATCAACTAAGCCTATATATACTTCCAATGCTGCAAATGCTTGTTTGTCATTAGTGTTTTGTCCTTAGTCTGAGTTGAGAAGGAGTATATGTCTCGAGTTCCTTATGCCAGTATAGTGGGATGTTTGATGTATGTTATGGTTTGTACTATGCCTGATCTCACCTATGTTAATAGTGTTGTTCGTAGGTCCATGTGTCAACATGGGAAGGCGAGCATTGACAAGTTGTGAAAGAGAAACTTTTGTTATCCTAGAGAAAAGTATGATGTTGGCCTAGTTTATGAGAATGACATAAAACGTCTTGTGACCAATTATTCTGATTCTAACTATGCTGAAGATGTTGATAGTAGGATTGGATATGTGTTCACGATGGGTGATTTTTTTGTTAGTTGGAAGGAAATCTTACAACCTATAGTTACTTTGTCTACTACTGAAGTAGAGTACATCGCCTTGACAAAAGTTGCTAAAGAGGAAATATCTCTAAGAGAGCTATTTGGTGACCTTGGTTTGCATCATGACCAAGCTATTGTATATTGTGATAGTTTGAGTGCAATATGTCTTGCCAAGAATCAAGTTCATCATGAGAGAACTAAACACATTGATGTGAGATATCACTTTTTAAGAGGTGAACAAAGAGTAAAGATGATGAAAATTGGTATTGGTGATAATCCTACTGATATGTTCACAAAATCGATTCTACAGGGTAAGTTCTAACATTGCTTGGACTTGCTTGTTTTGAATTGTTAGTGGTCCCTTATGGGACATTTATGAGGCATGAGGGAGAAGTCTACATGCGTCTGGTTAATGTTGCTTTATGTTGCATTTAGTACTTTCTAGTACAATTTGGTACAATTGTTATTTGGGAGAAAATTAAAGTCAAGGTAGAGATTTGTTGGAACGCCTTAAATTCATTATGTGGCACTTATGAACAACTCAACACAAGGGTCTTGCTGGCACCATATTGTGCATATGTAGTTATTTATAATTTTGATTCTAGGGTTTAGAAAAGTACATATATAAATTATCTAATCTAGTGGCATCGTATTATATTAAAGAAACATTTTCTCTGATAATATTTAGTAGATGTAGCTAACACATTGTTACTGAGCCATATATATCTATATATCAATCTTTACGTTCTTCTGTTTAATTGTTGATTTCGTAACATATAGTGTATTACTTCAAAGTTCAAGTTTTAGTTAGCTATGGATGTTAGACGATTATATAGTTAAGCTAATTCATTTTTAAGTTTAATGTTGGTTTAATATTAATGCTAATTATTTGGTAGCATTGAGAACTATTTGAATTTATCATTTGTAGATATCTTGAAGTTTATCTTCAAGTGAAAAAGTAGATATGAATCCTATATGTGTGCTCAATCAAAGTAGGGGATGAATTTAGAGATGTTCAAGTCGTTGGTTGTACTCGATTTGGTTATTTCCTTATTTTTATAGATATTATGTAATTTTAGTTTAACTTGATCTATCTTTAATTTGCAGTTGTTATTTTACTTTACTATTTCTTTTTTCTTATATTAAAATAATTAAAGAAATATTTTCAAATATAATAAAATAAACTAAAATATTTTTAAAATATATAACAAAGTTTTAAATTCTATAAATTATAGAGATCAAATGATGTTTCAAATTCTATCAATTAAAGATATTGATAGATTTCTCTATAAGTGTCGTATTGAATCTAAATTTAAAATTTTGTTGTATTTTATTAAATATTCTGAGAAACAGCCTCCATCACTTTATAGGCCATAAAATCCCGGTCAGTAAATAGTTGTAATAACACATTCTACATGCGAGACTAAAACCTCAGTTTTAGGGACACGTGTGCGTTACTAAAACTACACCTAAGAGTACTCGAACTGAAATCTGTTTATTGAGAAGTAACAAGTGAAAAGTAAATATAGAGCGATTGGGTAAAATTAATACTTTAAAACGGGTAGGGGTTGACACCTAAAACTGAAGCAGGCATTCTTAATTAGTACTGAAACAAGCGTTCGGGTCAGTGAAATCGTACGGAAGTAGAGGTACACGACTAGGAGCAAGGTGGAGCAACAAAGTCGCCGGCGTCTGAGCAGAGACTGACGTTGGGAGCGGTGGAGACGTTCGCGTGAGAGCGGCCGACGTTCCAAAACTTTAGAGCACGGAGTCATCCAGTCACCGACGTTCCAAAAATTGAGCAGACGAGTCG
Source organism: Cucumis variabilis (assembly GCA_037974545.1). Classification (NCBI taxonomy): domain Eukaryota; kingdom Viridiplantae; phylum Streptophyta; class Magnoliopsida; order Cucurbitales; family Cucurbitaceae; genus Cucumis; species Cucumis variabilis. The sequence goes on from JBBPDI010000022.1 coordinate 11,124,093, forward strand.
TCTATTCGCCGGCATTAGTGTCTGCTTGGGTGGGTGAGGGGTGTTTCGTCTGGGGAGTTCATGGAGCCTATAGGGAAAGATCGAAAAGTAAAAGGGAATGGGAAACTGAAAGCAAATTACTGTTTTTCAAGAGAAATGTAAGAGGGAAAGTGAAATTTAGGGGGTGGGAAAGTTGGGCATAAAGAATTTGATCATATATTTTAGGAACATCTTAATTTGTTTGTTAAACCTATTTCATGTTTAGTGGCACTTGGTGAAGTGTTGCAAATTTTTTGTAGCACTTATTAGAGAGATGCGATGATAACAATAATATTTTGGGATGTACTAAATTAGCTTTTAGCAATAAAAACTGTTTGTGCCACTAAACTTAATCACTAAAAAGGCATTTTCTTGTAGTGGATCAAGAGTTTTTTTATTTACAACAATTTTACATAATAAAATGAATTAAATGTTGATTTTAGCAAAAAATTTAAAATTCATTCTATAACGTCAAAAAAAGAAAAAAAAATCTTTGTCAATAGCATATTGCTATTACTTTGGAATGAGGTGAGGTTTTTTATTTTAACATTTTTTAGCGATTTTTAGCTTAAAAGAAAAGTGTAACTTCTTATAAGTGTGAACTAATTTTGCAACCAAACACCCTTTATTGTGATCACTTCCCTATAACAAAATTATTCAGTCACTAACAATAATATTCCATTCTTTTAGAGAGTCCAATTTCAACTTTCTCTACACTCATACCCTTTTTTCCTCATCTTTCTCTTTCACTATCTTACCTATGTTTTCTTTTTCTTACAACCCTTTAATTGTAAATTTTGAACACAAAAGGTGAAAGAAAAACGAAAGTAAGGAAATATGGAGTACTCTGCTTTCCACTCTCTTTTTCTATTATATTAAATTCCCACATCACATCTCTAAAACCTCGATGTCAATTAAAAAAATTCTCTTTACAAAACCACACAAATAAATATAAAGTATTCTTTTTTTCTTCTTTTTGAAAAAAAAGTTTAATTTGAATTTATTAAGCTCCGTTCAATTTGAATTTAATTAGTTTGGTTTAATTCTTATCAGTTTTTGAAAATGCTTTAATTAATATTTTCATTAATGTAACGAAACACTAAAATATTTACCGTCTATGTAATAAAAATAAAAAATTCATGAAATTGGTAAAATATTTTTAAAATTTTTAGATTTGCTCTTGATATTGTAAACAATTCGTTACTTCTCTTTTTTCTTCATATTTGCGATTTGTTCATTTTTTCTTCAGATATCTTCACCTCCTCTTCCACATTTTCTTTTTTCTATTTTTATTCAGCTTCTTTTTATTTCTTTCTTCGTCTTCTCTTTCTTTTTTCCAACTCTTCTTTCATAATATCAAGATTATTTAAATTAACTTTCATATAATTTAAACGATTGCTTACCTAATCAGTAAGATCATTTAGATTTGAAGCCATTTTTTCACTGTTTAAAAAGAAATACACGATTGTGTGCATATGTCTAAATGATCGCTTACTATAGTCAACACAATCATTTAGATTTGAAGCATATTTCCTATCGTTAGAGAAAAATACATGATCGTGTTGATACTACCTACACGGTCATGTACCATTTCCTACATAATCGTTCAGAAGAAAAGTTATGTGTGCAGTGTGGGTGATTCATTGTGGGTTGACTGAGGCATTTTTGATATTTTCTATTGTACGCCTGTGAGTTTTTATCCATTTTCAAAATTATTCTATAAAGTGTAAATATTTAGTCGGTTTATTATATTTTTTGAAAGAACCCCTTAATTAAAGGTTAACTTTCATAAATAGAACAAACGATCAAAGTATTTACGACCCGTATCACAAATTGAAAAGGCCCATGAAATTTACCATTTAAAAAAAATCAGGTTTTTCCTTTTCATCGTCTTTCTTCTCTTCTCTTCTACGATCTTTTTTCTTTTTCTCTTCTGCGATATTTTTTCTTTTCATCGTCTTTTTCTATTCTTCTGCAATTTTTTTAAAACATTTCATTTGTCTTTCCTTTTCATATTCTCTCTTTTGCAATTTTTATTTTTCTTCCCGTCGACTTTTTCTTTTCTTCTGTAATTCTTTTTCTTTCCTATCATCTTTTTCTTTCTTAAATAATTAAAAAAAAATTCAAACTATTATTTGGTTCAAGATCGTGTGTCAAATCTTGAAAAAAATTTGTTGGGATATTGGATTGTCAAATGTAAACGATCGTGTACCAAAAAATCTTGAAAAAAATTTGTTGAGATTTGGCTACCCTAATTTAAATGATCAAATATAAACGATCGTGTGTCAAATGTAAACGATTGCGTACAAACAAAAATCTTGGAAAAAAAATTGTTTAGATTTGGCTACCAAAATTTAAACGATTAAATTAAATGATCGTGTGCCAAATCTAAATGATTGCGTACCATGCAAAAAAAATGTTGAAAAAAATCGTTTAGATTTGGTTACCAATCTAAACGACATATAAGAAAGAATAGCCAAATCTAAACGATTATTTTCCAAATATATTATGCGTTTGATGACAATTAATCACGGGACATTTTTGGAATTTCCCATTATGGGCCTGTAGGTTTTTTTCGTTTTTGAAATTGTTCTATACGGTGTAAATATTTTACCGCTTTGTTCTATTTTTAAAAAGATCCTTTAATTAAATTACTTCCGAAAAAAATTGTCGCGATTTACTAAAATCTAATTTGAGTTTTCATAATTGATTGATTTTTCTATTAGTTATTACTCAATGTTGTAAAAGCACTTGGGGTGATGATTTGAACACGAGATAACTATTATGTAAAGGATACTAATTATAACATCATGGGTAACTAGTGGTCGAGCTAGGATTTTTTTGTTTATGAGGCACAATTAATTGAAAAATTGCATCAAATGACAAAAACATTTAGAAAAAAAACAGTTCATGACACCTATTTTTTTCATATTGCGAATATGACAAAATTAGTGATATCAGACTGTAATCATAGGATTATCGGCTTTTAACTTTGCTACTTTTGCAATTTAGAAAATGTAGTGATATGAATCCTATTATTATAAACTTTTTTACTATTTTTGCAAAGCTCAATTAATTCGTAAAAATAGAATTTTAGATGTTAAAAATTTAGTTTACTAGTGACTAAATTTGTGTCATATAGAGATTTAGAACTTTAAAAAAAATATAAACTAAATCACTAACCTCTCGAATTTGTGTGTTTAATTTACAGTATCAAAACATTTAAAAAAATATTAATGTAACGTTGACAATAAAATTGAAAATTTGAGGTTGAATTTTTTTTCTTTTCTATTTTGGTTCAATTATAAAAACAATTTTTTTAATCTAACAGGGGTATTATTTCAAGAGATTTTTAGGGTTTAATGTTTAAAGTCTAAGTTTTTTATTAAATTGAAAGTTTATATATCTATTAGGCATCTTAAAGAGATTCATTAGAGTTAAAATTGAAAGTTTAGACATTTATTAGTCATAGTTTTAGAAGTTAAAAACTAGCATTATACTGACTTAAATGTGGTTCTCTAAAAAAAATAAAGAAAGAAAAACTTGAACGTAGTTTTAAAATAGAGAGATTGCATCAAATGAAAAAAAAAAAAAAAAACACAGTCCGTAGCACCTCTTTTTTATATATTGTAAATATGAAAATATAATAAGTAATTAGATATATCACACGGCTATCAGATGATTATAGAGGACTATCCGTTTTAAATTTGCTACATTTGTAATTTAGAAAATAGAGTGACGTGAATTCTATTATCATAAACTTTTTTTAACTATTTTTACAACAGTGTAAAAAGTATAACAAAGTAAAACAATTTATATACAAAACTGATATTTAAATACTTTAATTTTCAATGGCTAAAATTCAATAACCACAAAGCTAAAATTTTAAAAATATGTATACTAACCTAAACACACATGTGAGAAAAACAAAAAGTGGAATTTAGTTTTCTAAATCTTCTCACTATATTAAATAATAATTGGTTGGATCTAAACATAAATAATAATAGACAGAACTTCTATTATATCATTATAGGGTGTTTTTGAAAGTTATTTTAACATGACTAAAATCACTCTTTTATTCTGTAAGGTTATACACAAATAGAATTTTAAAAAAATGATTTTAAAAGATGTTTTCTTTTTGAGAAATATAATAAACTGGTAGATATTGTCCACAGTGGAAAAAATTAGAAAAAAATGTCTAAATCAATAGACGATTAATAAGTCACACGCGGGCACAAGTAATCTCTTCTTTTAAACGATCGTGTTCTACAGTCTAAATGAATGATCTACTATATATCGTTTAAGGTTATGACACGCGACCATGTAGTGTTTTTTTAATAATGAGAAAAAAGACTTTGAATTTAAACGGTTATGACACGCGACCATGTGTAAACCATGCTAAACGATCATGTAGACTATGTTAAACGATTGTGTTGACCATGATAAGTGATCATGTAATGATCGTTAAAAACTTCAAATCAAATAATAGTGATGATCATGCTACAACAATCGTGTTAATTATGGTAAGTTATCACTTAGATCAAGCCAAAACGTTCGTGTAGTTTGTTTTAAACAATGGAAAAAAGATTTCAAATTTAAACGATCATGTTGATCATGGTAAACAATCGTGTTGACAATAGTAAACAATAAGAAATTTGGAAGAAAAGATGAATAAATTACAAAGACGAAGAAAGAGAAGTAACGAATCGTCCGAAATTATGAAAATATTTTACGAGTTTTATGAACTTTTGTTTTTTGTTACATGAGTTGTAAATATTTTTAGATTTTGTTACATTTATGTAAATTGTCCTAAAAAAACTTATTTTTATTTAAACTTATTTTTTTATGAAAAGGATTTGAAATGCACTCCAAAATTCATTACTTTTCAAACACTCTAACTTTTTGAATTGAACGTTTGAGGATACACTCCAAACACACCGTATTTGATAAGAAAATAAAATTATTTTTTTAAAAAGTAAAAAATAATACTGATTTATGAAGTATGAGTGAGCAAGTAATTTTCGTATTAAGTGATTGAGTGTCGAATCACCTTCAATTCCTTCTTTACTTACTACCTTCAACAATTTTATTTTAACTCATGTTAAAAATTTTGAACCCTA
>JBBPDI010000022.1:11165150-11190732 GCA_037974545.1 Cucumis variabilis
TAAACAATTAATGAAAATATGTGATTTTTTCCCTTTCATTGTAAATCATATATGTATAAATGTATGACATTAGGGTTCTTGAATGACTACAAGATCATTTAGATTTAATAACATGATTCTTTAGATTTAGTTAGGAGATCATTTACATGTAATAACAAGATCGTGTAGAATTGACTTCGTGATCGTGTAAAGTTCACCACAAGATCATTTAGGATTAATAACTCTATCGCTTAGATTTAAGCCCATGATCGTTTAGTTTTAGATACAAGATCGTTTTTACTTAACTACGTGGTAGTGTATGATACATTACAATATCATCTAGCTTTAATAACACGATCATTTATGATATTTTACATGATCGTTTAGACTTGGTAACACGACCATTTAGATTTATTTGTAGGATACACGATCATATATACATGATTGTTTTGAATTATATAAATGATTGTTTTTTAAAATTATTTAAAGAAATACAAACACTCTATTAGAAGCTAAGTAAAATTAAAAATAAAAAAATAAAAACTATACAAGCATATATATCATAAACGAAACAAACACTTAATTTACCAAAAAAAATTATTTTCCTAAAGCTTTGCCACATACTGTTGTCTAAATAGTTTCATGTTGTTTAAATTTAGACAACTAGAACTTGCATTTGTTACAAGGCATTCAATAAAGAATAAAAAAAAGTAAAAAAAAAAATTGAATTTTAGAATCATAATGCAAAAAAATAAAAATAAAAATAACAGTACATGATTGTGTAAGATAAGGTAAAAGATCGTGTACCCTATCTACATGATCACTTAGTATTATGATCATAATAATACCAAGCAATCAGTTACCACAAATAAGCGATCATGTACGACATTCTTTTTGCAACTAAGTGATCATGTACTATATATGTACACGATCCTTTAATTACATAAAGAATGTTGTACATGATCGTGTAGTTGCTGTGTACTTATAAATTAAAATTTGGAAAGAGAACTTACGTCTTCCAACACCCATGTTTTTTTTCAAGCGTTTTGAAAAACTCCTTTCTGAACGAGTAGACTACAATCATCTTTTCATCTTTCATCTTTAGAGTTTTCCTACACGCTAAGTATGCCTTTCATAAATTTTGATCCACCTACCACATGGGATTGTATCGATCTACGTCTTTCAATACAACCACCAAGACAGGGTACTATAGGCTTCAGTATGACTCCAAGTGGTCTGAGTGGTTTAACCTCTTGAACAAGCACTACTTCATCAGTTTAACCTCAACCAATTTCTCACCAACAAAAGTTTTCTTTCGTTTCTTCTCCTCAAGAGTTGAGATTTTTTATAGTCTACTTCTCTTGAGGAGTGTTGGTTGTTTGGGGATTTCCTACAATGCATAATATTAGATAACAAAGAAACAATTAATAATAAAGGACTACACAGTTCTCATAAATACATATCGGTTGAGGTTCTTCATTTACAGTTGAAATCAATAGCTGAAGTTCGTGAGTTATAGAAGTTTCTTCCTCACTTAACAGAAATTGATGGTTGGTTGATGCAAGGTCTTTGACAGTAGTTAATGGTTATTTCTTACAAAGTGGAAGTAGTTGGTAGACCAATGAAAGATTTTCAATCGTTGCTTGCAGTTCCTCTACTGTTTTAGTACCTGTCGTCAGCTTGTCAACCATTTCACTTACATTTTATAGCAAATTCGTATCTCTGTCATCTATGTCAATATCATCGTCTCACTTCTCTTGATGTGGTGGCGATGTTTCTTCTTGTTCCTAGCAGTTTAAGACTCAGTGTTGTAGATAGTGTTGTGTATATGTGCATTTAATTCTACGTGGTGAGTAATTGATCATAGTCACTGTACCTAGATGCTCACTATGTATCTTTTCATCGATAATTATTAAATCCTTGTTGAGTACAAGTTTCTTGCACATTTTCTTCTCACACCTTCTCGTGAAGTTCCTCTTCTCTTATATTCGCTTCTTCTTCCTTCTTTTTTTCTTCTTTCTCCCTCTCTTTTTCCTTCTCTAATTTTTCTCTTACCACCCTCTCCTCGCTTTCTTTATTCTTTTTCTCTTCTTTTTCTTTTCTCTTTCTCTCCTTCTCTCTTTGTTCTTGCTCTTCTTCTTCTTTCTCTACTTTTTCCTTCTCTGCCTTTGTTCGCTCTTCTTGTTCTTTCTAATCTTTTTCTCTTCTTGGAGTCTCTCCGAAGACTATTATGAGCAGATCACCAAGCTTGTCCTCAGGCAACTAAATTTCTATGCCATTAATGACCATTGCCTTCAATGGACTTCCTTCCTTCCTTTGCTCCGACATAAGACCGCCAGATCGAACTTGTGAGCCCCTTCACCAGACTGGCCTTATTTAGCAGTGGTTGTTTGGTACTTCTTTAGGGCTTAGGTTAGAGCTTATTTCTTAGACATGATTAGCACAAAAGAGAGGGAAATGAAATGTAAAAATTAGGAGGGAAGAAAACTTTACTAAAATTGCTAGAGAAGGTGATAGAGAAATATGGAAAGTTGAGGCATTCTGATGAACGTATGGCTAAAAGATTGTGAGTGTTGTTCAAAGAGGGTTTATATAGGTAGCTTTAAACATGTTTAAGAGTTGGGTTACTGTGCTGTTTTATGTCATGCGTTGTAAATGTGAAGTGATGTTTCGATGTGTTTGTTGGGTTTTCGATGGTAGCGTAATCATTATTAATAAAAAATGAATTTTTAAAAGAAATGAATCGTTTAGAATTACCGAAACCCTAATCATTGAGATCAAAACCCTCAGCATAGTCACACTTTGTGAGAAGACTAAAACGCCTAATGCGTTTTGCTGTGAACTCTTCTTATAAGGCTGCTTCATTGCAAACAACCCTATTCAACTAGCCTAATCACTTAGCGAGACAACTCACGCTTCCTAACTTGTTAAACTAAAAAGGGCATAAAACTAATACGAAGAAATAATTACCAATATACTATAGAGAAACTAATGTACACAAAATTGCAGATGAGAGTTGTAAAAGAGATAAGGAGAGTTTATAAGTTACAAAAGCATCATTGCTTTCAGGTTCTAGGTGAGGAAAACTGTGAACTCATCGTGTAATGCTTCGCACAGCCATCCCAACCGCGTAGTTTTTCTCCTGAACTTCCTTGATCATTTTTTGCATGACTTTTTGCATCATGATCACTCATCGCAATAAGTTTCTTTTCTCAACTGTTCTTTGCAATGTTCAAATGATCTTTCTCGGCCTCCCTTATCGCGTGATTAGTTAAGATATAAATCTTACTAAGCTTATCGCGTGGACACTATCTTTGATGCCTTAACATGGTTTGTTAAACTTCAATGGAATAGACATTTAATATTTTAGTCGTTTGAGGTTCTCAGCTTCATTTACGATTAAACGCATCCATTGAGGTTTCTTTTGGTCTCTTACAAAAAGATACACTTAACCTTGGGGCTAGTCCAAGCTATCATAGATTACTCTGGTACCTTAAACCTCTTCACGTGATCTTGGGCTAAATGCATGATTCACCAAAATCAAGTATTTTGCCAAAAATCAAAGTAAAACCCTACTCTAATTTTTGAAAAATCAATTCTCCAGCAACGACACCAAAAACTTGATAGTTTAAGACTCAATGTTGTATATAGTGTTGTGTATATGTGCATTTAATTATATGTGGTGAGTCATTAATCATGGTCATTACATGCTAGATGCTCACTATGTATCGCTTCATCATGTAATTACTAAATCCTCGTTGACTATAAGTTTTTTTATTGCTTGCCCAAGTATAAGTGAAACAATACGTTTCCTGGGTAATCCAGGGTCGAACACAGGGAATTGATATCAAAGCTTAATTCTAGAGTTCACTCTTCATCCGGGCGGTATAAAAGAATTATCTCTACAATATTGTGGCAAAGTCTAAGTGTAAACTTTATCTACTTATCTACACTAGATAATCTGTAAAGGAGAATTTGGATGGAAGTAAGGTGAATATGTGAACTAACTTGTGTATAAGAAAGTTGAAGAAAGGTCTCTGCGTTATTAGGTGATTAAGCCATGCAATAGTCTTGATGCAATAAAGCTTAGTTAACTAGCTTATAATTAAGACGAGCATCTTTCAATGCCTTAAACGTCATACTTTGCTTACCTCTCGGGATGTAAATGATCAAGCTTGGTTAAACGATATGTATCTAAAAGATTTTTCTTACATGACTTATAGAGCTTCTCTTTTAAGGGTGACAACCTCTCGACGCCAAACACCCACACTTGTTCTCCTTTCGAAACACAAATGATGGAAGTTCTCTTGTCAAGATAGAGTTTGTCTCCAAACTCCTTATGCGTGTTAGCCATATCTTTGTCACTTCCTCTCTTGAGTAGTTGATGATTTACACTGGTCAAGTGATGACTATAGCTCAACTAATGCGATAAGTATTATAGGTTAAGCTACTTATCAAGAACTTATCACAGACCTAAACTATGGATAATACATTGACAAATGAATAGTAAAGACATGATGGATTGAAAAGGTATAAACATGAAATATATTAAAGAATGTAGGTCTTAGGCCATTGTACAGTATAAACAAATACATTGCAAAAAAATACAAAAATGGAAAGTACATAAATAACATTACAAGTTAGGGGAAATGAGAATTGGACACTTCTCAACTCAGATCTCAAGATTTCACCTATAGACTGATCAGAGAAGAAAAAGAAAGACTATTATAGACGGTGGAAAGGCTACTCTTTTCCACCACTCTCTAGGGTTTGGCCTCTTCAGGCCAGATGTGGCCCATTCAGGCATACGGTCGGTCCATTTAGATATTAGACTTCTCTTGAAGTCGGCCTTCTCAACTTGGTAGAGATGGAGTCCTTTCATAGGCAATTTTCGACGGAAAACCTCTATTTTTCTAAACATCTCAGTGTTAAACATAGCAAAAGTCACATCAACTCCATCTACTACTTTTGTCTTCTAGTGAATCTTTCTCGTGTGTTGATGTAGATCTCTCTTAGAAACAGTACTTGCTAGGCAAGGTCTTCTTATGTAGTCTTTGCGCGAGTTGATCTACGATTCACCAGTCTCTTCTTTTATTCACGATCATGGTTTAAGACACTGAAAACATGATGAAATAGACATGGAGACTTATGTAGAGTGTATTTTCGAGTATTTATGAATTTACAACATGAACTATGCATTTTGAAATACTTATTATGTGTTTTGGTCTCATTATTCTATCTAAAAGCCTATAATACAAGTTATTAGTTCCCTACATAAATTTAAAAAATAAAGACTAAAATAAACTATTGTTGTTTATTTAGAATTTAAGAAATTTTAAACAAAATAAAGTAGTAGATAATGAACTAAACACTAACCTTAGATTTTTAAAAGAATGGTCTTCAGGATGTGACCCTTGAACAAATTGATCCTCATCGATGATCACATATTCTTCTTGAGTTTCAGTTGAAGGATCTTCGTTATTGTGATGGTTATCATCCCTGTCCAGATTGTCATGATCAAAATCATCATAACGATATCGTGCATGTGATGAATATCATCATTCATTTGATTCTGATTATGATAAATAAAGAAAAAGAAAAAAAAACAAATGTTTGTAAGCTATCATATATAAGTAAGAAAACGATCATGTACAATATCTTAACGATCGATGATTATTGGTAACTGATCGTTTAGATGAGATAAACGATCATGTAAGAAAATCTAAACGATCACTTATTTCACGTACATTATTGTTTATCTAAACAATTAACAAACAAAACAGTTTTTGAAATCAGACTTTACCTAAACCAAACTTTGGAGCATTTGCTTGATTTCGGATAGCTCCAATGCCTGCTTTCTAATTGTGTCATTCATCTAACAGACTATGAAAGTTAATGTCGATATGTCCTAATGGACATATCCTTAATCTCATTGTTTAATCGTTCATAAGATTTCAAAGGACTTCATTCTTACTTGGCATTGGAGCTTGAACGTTTCTTGTTGGTGGTTGGTATGGATACATATTGGTCAACCACTCATTTTTCCTCTCTTCTTTGTGGTGATGGTTACACAACTAAAGTAACCCCAACGGCATTTGGATTAGACTTAAGCGATGAAGATGAGGATGATTCCATATTATCCGAGTCATCGTGATCAGACGACTGATTCATATAATCAACATGAGTATGAATGTCACTGCTGTAATCTGCTCTTGACTCATCCTCCTTAATATCCACGTTATCATCCCCTATAATTAAACTCTCCATAAAAGATTTCTCTTGGGGTGATAGCTTCAGTATAGATACAACGATAGTCTGCATGAGATAATCAACTAGTAGTTAATATACTGTTTATCAAAGCTAGTCTTAAACTAAAACTAAAAAAATATTAAAAAAAATTACTTAACATAAACTATCGTTCACCATAAGATACATGATCGTGCATAAAGGTACATGATAATGTATCAATGGTACACGATTGTGCAATACTTGTACACAATCGCTCAGAATTTACACTTACTTTTTTGTTTTGAAATATATTGTTGTCCACTATTCTGTAGGATAGAGCTTGTGTACATCCCTTATTTCTTTGTTTCAATTTAAAAAAAAATTCTTTAATTTTAAAATATTATAATTTTACATTTTAATTTAATTTTAAATTAATTAATAGACATTAATACTAGAGATGGAAATGAATCTTCAGTGAAAATATGATATTGAAAGTGTACTGAAATTGAGCGATCAATTTAAAACAAAATTCAAATCTTATCAATAAATTATAATATTTTGAAACATAGAGATGTTGGGGGAAAATACTATTTTAAAATTATAATAAGTACATTTTTCTATGGTAAATATTATTTTATTGTCTTCAATTAGCTACCATTAACACAATTTCAAAACTCTCGCATTTATTACTGTTCTTACTATTTATCATGTTTTTTTAATTTTTTATACTAAAAGAGTTTACGCTATTATTATAACCGATACTAAAATAATATACATGACAAACACAAACTATTATAACTCAAGTATAATAATTTAAAACTATTATAATCAATTCCTTTGTCCCAAACGTGTCCTTAGTAATTAAATTGAAATCTATAAAATTAAATTAAATAGAAATAAAATCCAAATTTTATGGAAAAAAATATGGAGCATTTTTAAAATTAGTAAAATAAATTAAAATATTTATAAACTATAGCAAAATTTTGGGTTCTATCAATTATAGAAACTAATAGACTTCTATCACTGTTTATCAATATCACTGATAGAAGCACATCAATGTATATTATTGATAGAATCTGAAAATTATGCTATATGTTGTAAATATTTTGTCAAATTTGCTATTTTTTTTATAATTTTCCATTTTGTTATTATTTGTAAATATTTTCAATCGTTTTCATTCGAAACAATTTCCCTTAAAAATATGTTCTAGATTAATCTTGAAAATGATACTAATTAGAAATTTGGGTTTTAATGACACAATATTTGCACCATAAAGAGTTTCAACGACACAATTTTTGCGTCATTGAAGTTCCTATCAAGAAAGGCTATTTAACGACGCTTCGAAAAACATGTCGTTAAATATGCTTAGATAACACCAAGATTGTGTCAATAATACTTTTACCTTGTCACAATAAATATGTCACCATTATTTATAAATTGACATCAATATATTGTCATCAATACCCTTATATTGACACTTTAAATATGTCACCGTTATCTATACTTCAACACCATTATATTGTCATTAATACTCTTACATTACCGCTTTAAATGTGTCACCATTATTTATAACTCGACACCAATATATTGTCATTAAAACCCTTACATTGACTCTTTAAATGTGTCACTGTTATCTATACCTCGACACCAATATATTGTCATTAATATTCTTACATTAACGCTTTAAATGTGTCATATCGTTAGCTATCACTCGACATGAATATATTGTCATTAATACCTTTATATTAACACTTTAAATGTGTCACTTTTATCAATGGCTCGACACCAATATATCGTCATGTTTAAATATTTCATTACACATAGTTCTTGTAAAAGAATGTGCTTTGACGACACTGTTTGATCTGTTTAATGAAGGCTTATATGTCGACACTTGTTTCGCTTTGTTATTTTTCAATTCACAACACATTTTCTGTCATATATTTCTACTGTAAAATAAATTAAATACATGATTTAACATTACCTACATATGTTTAGAAAGATTTTTATATTGATAATAAAAAATTTATATTACATTGTCGTTAAAGATTTACAATGATCCAAAAAGCTATAAGAAAAATGATTTAAACTATTTTAACGTCACTTTTAAACTTGTTGGAGAGTTATGTATGTGTTCAAGTAACTTGTGACATGTTGATTTAGAGCATAGTACTTTCTAAACCATGTAATTAACATAGTATATAAATGTGTTAATCTATATGTGTTATTCAAAGTATATCTCATTACATAGATAAATATTATGTTAAGTTGCTAAGTAAGTTAAAATATAAGTTGGGTTACTGGGACTCGAGAGAGCAGATATGCACGTCCTACCCCAAGATCAGTCCATGCAACAATGTGAGGACGTGACCACCCATAGACACTCAACGTGTATCTCCCTGTGAGACAACACGTTGAACACCTAGTGAATAGGTTAAACACAACAACCACTTTAATGCGCGTTAAGAACTTAGTTTGGAATAACAAATACTTTCTTGGTATTAAAAAGAGTACATTTTAAACAAGTACAAGAAGTTTGCACAAAATTAAATATAATTATATAAGTCCCGAACCACATTTCGCTTTGCTCGCCTAACTCTACATACTATGTGAGTTGACATTGATTATTGACAATATGATGCGACACGATTATGACACGACAGACGATCAAGACAACAAACCAGAAGCTGGATATCCTTTGCTATCTGGGGGAATCGAGGGGGGATAAAACATTTGAAAGAATTAGACAAAAAAAATTTAGTGAGTGGTGTTTCTCATTAATACATTTGATATTTACACTTCGCCATATTGCGTTGCAAATTCTTTTTACGATACCATAGGATATAAATAAACATGTGTTTCAGTAGAAGTAAGTGTTCAAATCAGAAAAACATTTCAATGTGCTACGTGATTCATACATTCAGACTTCTTTAGTAAATATTTATGAATCGTATAGAAATTCATTCTTAAAAATTGTTCATCATAAATCATATCACATAACGTGTTTTATAAACTCCTTTTTTTAATACATTTTCTAAACTCTTTTTGTTTTCACCATTCACTGCTCAAAACCAAACTATTAACATTAACTGCATGAATGTTATTTAATATATTAATAGAGTACAGATGGTACAATACACTTACTAAAATTTCTTTTAAAAAAAATAAATACACACATTAAAATTTTATGACAAATTGTAAAAAGCACTCCAATATTATCATAGTTGTAATATCTTTATATTTTCAAAACTCAAAATTAAATCTTTCTATCTTAGTGATATTTTTAAAATGGTCTTTCGAACTAATTATATAAGTTATACTAATTATATAAGTTTGAGAATTCAATTTTTATCTTTCTTTTTTTCTTTCAATTTTTACAATCATCCTAATCAATTTTATAGTATGTAACAATGCATTATTACCTATACCTTTTACAAAAATGATAATTCTTTTTATTGTTTTTATCTACACTTCATGGTCTCCCTCTTCAATTTCTTCTCTTGTCTCTAATTTTATAACCTCTAACACTCCTTTTTTTCTCCTCTCTTTCTTCAAAACTCACATAATGTCCTTCTTGGTAAGTGATTTTTCTTCTAAAACTCCCCCATTAAGTGTACTTAATGTATAAGCTATGATATGATGAAAAAAAAGAACAATGAAACTACGAAATGAACCATACATAATTTAAATGTTTAATAAGATTGTACATTAGCAGTTGAATTTGTCAAAAGTCATATCAGTTGTTTATGTAATTTGCTATTTATTGTTTTGGTGAGGTTTAAGGAATGGTTTTGATCTTGGGAATTTTGGTCTACATGACAGAAAAAAAAAGAGAATATTTAGACAATTTGTTCACTGTATATATATTTAATTAGGAATGTTAATGTAAATTTTGAAAGTTAAAAAAAACAAAGTATCAATGGTTTCCATCGATATACTTATATATTAGTATTTCTTAACTATTTTAAAGTTTATGGATAAGCTTATACAAAGTAGGGTGTATAAGCTATAATACGATAAAAAAAATTAAAAAAAAAAAACACGATATGTCCTTATTAAGTTCATGTTCAATTTTTACCATCATTGTAAGCAATTTTAACACGTTTAGAAGTTTATGGTCCAATTGTTATTGAAAGTTTGAGAGTCTAATAACATCTGTCACCCTAAGTTAAAGATTGATTTTTGCACATGGCCAAAATTTATTATTTTTCTTTTTTGCAAAAATAGATATTTTCGTTTATCAATATCTAGTTTCCATGAATTTGGTTGAGAGAATATCCTCCCAGCTTTAGAACAGACTAACATTTTCCAAAGTTTAGAAGCATTCAAGATTTTCTTTTTGATTGGGTGTGTGTGAAAGGAATTGGAGTCGGAGAGAGATTTAAAACTTGGTAAAAGAAAGGAAATTTTACCAGGTATAAATTATAATAGTTTTCTTTTTTAATAAAATTTATTTTCCCTAATTTGAAGAATACTGTACATGATCTATTGTGAAAGAGTAATATACATATAATGTCAGATTTTATATACAAGTACTAAATAATTAAAATTTTATAGCCATTTGCTTTTCCAAAATTTTGTTTTTCTTTTCATAAATTCTTACTTTATGGTTTGCATTTTTTCTAGTTAATTAAACATATTA
Source organism: Cucumis variabilis (assembly GCA_037974545.1). NCBI lineage: Eukaryota > Viridiplantae > Streptophyta > Magnoliopsida > Cucurbitales > Cucurbitaceae > Cucumis > Cucumis variabilis. Next base: position 11,175,997 of record JBBPDI010000022.1, read on the forward strand.
CAAATCCTTAACCATATTTTTAAAACTAAAAATAAGAATCTTTTAACTTTTTTTTTTTTTTTTAGTTTTCAGAGTGTAGTTTTAATTTAAACTGACATGTAAAATGTAGACCACGAGTAAAATAGGAAAGAATAAATAACAATAATATTTCTAGATTTAATTGTTAAACAAAAGAATAAATAAAAATAATGCTTATATAGACTTATTTTTTTTTAAAAAAAAAAATCAAATGATCCTAATCTTTGGTTTTTGAAAATTGTGTTCCTTCTTACAAATTGTATTCTAATTTTGATTATCAAGTATTTTCTTAAAAATGAGAATTCCAAAAAAAATAAAATTGTAATAAAAAGATTGCTAATTGTTTTTAAAAACTTTGACTTTTTTTTTTTTCTTTTTGTGGTTGACACATTTAAAACATGACTTATAGTTATATAAAACTAAGTGGAAGTAATCTTAATACTTAGGGAGATGAAAAGCAAAACAATTATCAAAAGAACTTTAAGGAATTGTCAATAGAAAGATAATTGAATTGGAATAAAATAAAAGCCATATTAATAAAAAAGGTAGGAGGTAAATTTAGATAAATATGGTTAGTTTATAAAATATTTAGCAAAATATCATAGTTTCAAAAATATTTATTAAAATATTGTAGATTTGTGCTCTCTCCCACGTCTTACGTTCAACCCAAGACCTTCTTATTCTCTCTCCTATGTCTTGGGTTAACTTAGAATAAGAATGTTATCTTCACTCAAATACTTATTGTTCTCTCATTCTTATTTTTTCTCTTCAAGGTCGGGTTTCCAATCCAAGACCTTGCTTTTTTCTTTTAATATGTAAATTTAAATAATTACATAATAAAAAAAAATTTCTTTTTAAATCAAACCATATTGAAATTTCAATTCTTGTATAGATTATGTATTTTATCTTTAATTCATTTGTCACTACTTTTATAAAAATTTATAATTATACTTTTTTATTATTAAAAATATGATTGTTGAATAATTTTTTTTAATAATGACCAATAATTGAAAAAATTAAATATAAATTAAAATGTCTTTTAATAACCAAATTACATTTATTTAAAAGATAAAATAAAACGAACGTGTTCCACACAACACGAACATTATCGATTTTGAATTAGTTGTCACCATTGACTCTGAACTCATGTGTTGTCCTATCTCCTCTCGATTCTCTGATTCTTATTGGTACTTTTGTCAATCTGAAACGTCTGCAGGTGCTTCATAGTACATATATTCAGACCCCTGAATCAAAATATCACTACAAGGATAGATAGACTCGTTGACTGACATCTATGTATGAAGACGATAGACAAACTCCTTAATCATAATATCACTACAAGGATAATGAGTATGAAGACGATAGACCGACATAGTAGTGCATTAGAAAAAATGGAAGAAATGTTGACAAAAGTTCTCTTGATGTCATAAATAACCTCGTTAGCCAGAACATTGAAAGTAAAACGTCAGGAGAACTTTGGCCGACGTGCTAAAAGAACGATGTTAGGCTTGTCTTATCCTCAACATCATTGATGCCAACGTGAAGATTACGTCGGTAATGGGATAAGCACGACATAATCTCCTTACGTTGGATAATGATGTCCCTATGCGACGACGGGAAAAGGTTTTTCCGATGTCATGGAAAGGACATCAAGAGAAAACCCTTATGTTGACGTATTATATGCTTCGAGATAAATTTTTATATATTTTTTAAAATTATTATTTATTATTTTTTTATTTTTTATTTTTTATTTTTGTTATCGTGAGTAGTACGTTTTCGGTTCGGCTTCGAAAGGCAACAATTAAAATTTATATAATAAAAAAATTTACAATTTATATAATAAAAATTACAATTACGAAATTCGATTGCGCAAGTTGATGATCCAGGTAGTAGATGATCGTTTGCATGTCTAAGTTGTGGAGTTATTGTGAGAAATTGTTTCCAAAGCCGATATTTGAAGAAGTATCAATGGATCAACAATTTTATAAACATCTCGCTTCGATGCTTTGCATAACTATTTAGTTTATCTTCAATTTTAAATGTCTCATCTTTAAGATTTTTTTTTAATAGTTATATATATCTTTTTTTAAAACTTGACTTAATATTAGGGTCTTCTTCTAACATTTATATGTTTTTTAATATACGTGCTCAAAATATGACAGATTTAATAGTATAACTCTTATAACTTAATATCACAGCAATAAAATCATAGATCCATTGCTAACATGCAAAATCCTAAATAATGTAGTAATATTCATTTAACATAATTTTAATATCAAAATGAAATCATAGATCTACTAATAATATGCTTTTAATTAATAATTTTCTTATCATAACATTATAAATCAATATTAAATGAAAAGAAACTTACAAATTGAATAACGATACTGTTTCCTCAAATTAATGATGATTCTTCCTTTTTTTTATATTAATCCAACCCAACATATAACTTAAAGAAAAAAAGAGAAAATATTTATTATTTTATTCTTCACTTTTTTTCACTTTCTCTTTTTAATCTTTACCTGAAGAGAAATTAAAGTATTTAAAAAAATTATTATTTTAATCTTTACCAAAAGAGAAAGTCTTCAAATCTATTTTGAAATTTTTTAAACATATTTATTATTTCATTCTTTATTTTTCATCTCTAATATGCAGGTAAAAGAAAAATGAAGGAATGATTTAATTTATTTTTAGATAAAAGAATTTTTTTTATTATTTTATTTATTATTCAAAAAGCAGGGAGAGATCATCGGAGGAGGAGGAATAATATATTATTATTTGTTGGGGCCTATATCTAATTTTGAACACCAGACATCTATTTTTCTTTTAATATTGGTCGGGTCTTCAACACCCCACCTATTTAAATATATACAATATTAAACTAAATATTTTTTCAACTTCAATAAATCTTCGACTACAATATTTAAATAACTAAATATTTATTTTATCTTTTAAATTAATGTAATTTGGTTATTAAAAAATATTTTAATTTACATTTAATTTTTTTCATTACATGTCATTATTATAATTAAAAAAATATCATATTTTTAATAATTAAAAAAATACAATTATAAATTTTCATAAAATTATCAAATAAAAATTAAATACATAACTTATAAAAAATTAAAATTTCAATATAAATTTTTATAATTATTTAGTTATTTAAAAATATTCATGTAAATTTCTCATATTCAAATCAACACTAACAAAATTTAAATTTTCACAAAATATTAAGAACAACAATATTAAAATAAATATTTTAAAAGGTTTTTACAAGTACAGTAAGTCTTTAAATATTCCTCTCATTTACAATATTTAGATTAAACCTCAAGCTAGAGACATGTATGGATATGTCTGTGTCTATATATGAAAGAAAAAGTGGGAGTAAAAATTGATAGTGGGTGATAAACTCATCAATTGAGGTAGAGATTGAGAAAAAGAGTTTGGGTGGAAAAGGTTCAAGGTGCGTGGTGGTGGTGTGCAGGTGTACAAACCTGTAAGTGTTAGGTGGACAGTGTAGACCTTTGTTTCTTTTCTTACACTAATATATATGCAGCTATCCCTATCCCTATGCTATTCTATGCTTTTTCTTTCTCTAGGGGTACCCATAGACTAATAGCATGGCCTTACCCTACTCTTCTAACCAAACACTCCATAACTACCTACTCTTTCCAAAGTATCCTTCATTTTTATTAAATTAAAAATATAAGTACAAAAATTAGCTTTTCTCATTCATTTTGGATACAAATTGTTAATGCTAAATGTTTGCTTTAATTCCAAAAATATCTTTCAGACTTTCTAAAGTTTTAAGATTATTATAAATATATAAAAAGAACAGTTTACATTTATACTTTCAATCTCTTCTCTTCTCTCTAATTTTGATTACCTCTAACACCTTCTGTATTTTTCCTCTCTTCTTCAAAACTCTTATAATGCTCTTTCTTGGTAAGTGTTTTTTCTTATAAAATGCCCCCATTAGGGTAAGGTGTTTAAGCTATGATGTGATGGAATAAAAAAATAACAATGTAACTACAAAATGAACCACAGATAATTTAAATGTTTTAATAAGATTGTACATTAGCAGTTGAGCTTGTTAATTCGCTATTTATTGTTTTGGTGAGGTTTAAGGAATGCTTTTGATCTTGGAGTTTTGTGAGAGCTTGTGAATTTTATGTTTTAACTTAAAATATTAGTCTATGAATTTAATGGTTAAGAAGATTAATGTAATAATGCATTCTACAAATACGATAAATTAATTGAGAGAATATCTCTCTGAAGTAAAAAAGATGAGAATATTTATACAATTTGTTTACTATATAACTATTTTTTTAACAGTTAGGAATGTTAATGTAATTTTTCAAAGTTAAAAAATATTTTTGAAACAAAGTATTAATGGTTTCCAACGATATATTTATATATAGGAGTATTTCTTAACTATTTTAAAGTTTATGGATATTAATGAAACTTTTTTGAAACAAAGTACTAACAATTTAGTAAATAAAACTTTTTTTTAAACAAAGTACTAACAATTTAGTAAATGAAACTTTTTTTTAAACAAAGTACTAACAATTTAGTAAACTCTTCATAAAAAGTTTAAGAGTATTATTGACATTAAAAAAAAATCCAAAAATCCAAAAATGACAAAAATAACACATTTTAGATTTTATATTTCAAAGGTAGAACACTTTTAAAATAACACAGTTTATGGATATCTTTTTTCTCGGCCAATCTCGACCAGAATCGACCTCGAGATATAATATTTTGTTTTTAAAATTAAAAATGAAGAATATTTTCAAATTACCAAAATACCCTTGTTTTCTTGAACGTTTGATATTCACTTTTACCAAACAAGCTTCTCATTCTAGCCATGTTTGAACGTTTTGTTCTCATGATCGACTGATTTTTGTACGATAAACCTTACAAAGTGTATCCCCAAGTGTATCCCAAGCTTAAATCTAGAGAGATAATTAATTTTAAATCGTTCGATAGTTTAAGGCTTTGTTTTAAGATTAGGATTTAAATTTATTTGTGAAATTTCAGGCAGATGATTTATTTGTGGAATCTGAGGATGCTAGGGTTATTTTTGTATTTGGTTTTAAATTAATGTAGATGATTTCGTTCGATGAATTTAAGTAATTTCATTAATCTAGGCTCTCGTAGATGATGAATCATAGTCGAGATTGATGAAATTACCTCGAGACTTATTGAATGAGTCCAAAGATTTACTGTGTTTCATTTGTATTATGGGAGGTTCACGGTGCCGATTTTAGTCGAGGTTAACTTGAGATACATCACAAAATGCATGTAAAACCCTAATCTTGTGGCATCCTGGGACAATGTGGCCTAAGTTTACATTGTTAATTTATGTTATTCTCGGTTGAGATTGGCTCGAGATTGCCCCGAGTTTTAGGACAAATTACTGATTTTATATTGTTATGTGTGTTTTCTGTTTGACAGATGCCTTTTGTCACCAAAATCTGCAGTGCAAACTTCTTGCTTACAAACATGATCTGTTGTTCACATAGCGAAGATCATCTCGATCTTTAAAAACAAGTTAACACTCAGGCGAATGTATATGTTTAGAAAAACCATGTTTGGGCATTTCTTGGATGTTAAGTTGGTTCAATTGACCCCTATGTCATTATATCTTGCTGAGAGATGTTGAGGATGAATGAGAGGATGTTATTGGCTTTAAATTACTAGGTGAGAAGGTCTCCTTCGGACGAAAAAAGTTTGACATTATCACAGAGTTGAGGTATAGGTCGAGACGGGCTGATGAATTTGAATAGGATAAAGCCCTTGATTGTGATGGTTATATTTGGGCAATATAAGATGAATATGAATGATGTTGAGTTGTATAAAAATTATCTAAATATTGAATTCAAGAGCAATGAGGATGTGGTGAAGATATCCCTATTTTATTTCATCGAGTTGGTGATGATGGGGAGAGAGCGACTAGGGTGAGTTGATATGTATTAAGATCTTGGATAGCTAGAAAGGGACGCTAAATGGAAAAGTTGTCTTTCATAATAAGAAACTTGGGAATAACAAATTCCTAGAGTTGTATAGCCTAAATGGGTTTCCTTTCGCCTTTCAAGTTAGAATTCTATAGTTATCATTTTTTTTCAGTAGTTATATGTTTGTATTAACATTATCATTGCATTTGTAGGTTTGGGCCTACGAATAGTGTTGTCCATTAATGGGCAAGCTGTCAATAGGGCTTCGTACGATGTAATACCACACATCAAGCGATTGAGTTGCACGTACTCACTTGGGATGAAGGTGATTTAGTTGCGGGTCTCAGGTCACAAATGGTATGTTACGATTTATTTTTTTCCTCCACCTTCACTATATTATTTCAGAGTTAGGGTTTAATTAGTACTTGTTCATGTTCCAATTTTAGGCCTTGGACGACGAGTGTGTGTGAGGCCCTAATCTGAAAAAAGAAGTCCTGTTGAGTAGGATCCTTGTTGGAAGGTTGTTTCGGATAAGTGTTGAGACACCCCGCAAGGAAGGATGTGAAAGAAAGAAGACAACATGAAGAGAAAATCGCAAGCCAAAGGTTCTATCGCATGAAGGTGAGTAACACATTAAAAATAACTAGCAAGAAAGGTGTTGTACTAAGCACCAAAAAGGGAGGCGATGGCAAGATAATGTGAGAAGAAATATCTGCGTCCAAGAACTTGAGGCGAGGAAGTAAACGTCTTGTCAAGCGACATAGCAACTCATTGTGGGAAAGGAAACGACGGTAGGTGTGGATATTCTCTTAAAAGTGGTGAAACAAGATTTACTAATAACCGTGAATAACGAATCAAACTTTGAAAGTAATTTCTAAACTTTGATCCTCATTTTGAAAAGTGATGTTCTATAAATGTTATATTTTAAGTATCCTTTCCTCTGTGATGATGTTTATGAAATACGTTATTAATCTGTGTTGATCTGTGTTATGAGTAAGCGTTGATGTTATTTCTCCCTTAGTGTATTTGTGTGGTTGTACGTTGTGATGTGGCTTGATCTACTGCACAATGCTAGATGGAATTCCACGTAACTTGCATGATAATGGTGAATGTGAATCTCAGATCTAGGAGAGGAGAGAATTCCTAGATCGGGGCGAGCTGTGATAAGATTGTGAGGCTAGATGCTGATGAAAGTCCCAAGTAACTGACATGATGTTGGTGAAGTGTAACTTTCAGATCTTGGCGAGGGGAGAATCCTAGGTCTAAGCAGGTTGATGATGAGACTCGTGGAGTGTAATTCCCAGGTTTGAAAAAGATTGAATATAGTGAGACGATGTTAGTTATCTTAGGTAACTCAAGTGAAATCAACGAGAGTGAATCCCAGGTCTAAGCGAGGGAAGATTTCCACGTCTTAGAGTTAGCTTGTTATGAAATGATCCCAGTGTATGACATTGTAGCACTCGCTGTGTGGATGACTCTTGATGGTGGCATGATGTGGTGTGCTTTACTGATGCATATTAATGTTTTTAATATTTATGGATTCTATGCGTTTTTCCAAAAAGGTTTTTTTAAAACTCATTGCTCACTAAGTTTGTTTGACTTATGTTTTAAGTGTTTCCTCTTCTCAGGTTGTCAGACGTTGAGGCCATGTGAATGTTAGTTATGAGATTGTGTATACAAGTTAAGGGAGGAAGACATAGTATTTTTATAGTCTTACATGGTGTGCTAGCCATGACATCTCATTAATCCATCAAAGGAGACGGTTGGAAAGCAGATTGCTCCCTTGTATGGATGGTATGACTTAGTAGGAAGGCAAGTGCAATACCCAGGTTGGTAAAGCTTAACTCGAGGAGCTAGAGAGCTAAATAGATGAGTCAAGAAAAGAGTAGCTCTAATCACAGGTCAGCTAAAAGTGGTGGTTGGGCGACCAAGGTGAAGGAGGAAGTGTCACCTTTACACCTTTGGTACCCACCACAAAGAGCAGCGTTTAATGGTGAAGAAAGGAAAGGAGTCTCCAAAGGATGTCCTTGGGTTAGATTGTTGATGACTTGAGGAAAAAAGGGTTGAGATTGCATTCTTATAATATAAAACACCTTGGCGTAAAGAGCATCACCTTGGTGAGAAGAAGAAGGATGTGAAAAGATTAGAGTTGGTTTATTTTATACAAAGCAAAATTGTAAATTTTAAATTTGTTACTTCTGTAAGCATTAAGTTAATAAAGAGAAAAAGTTTTAAGTTATTCCGCTGTAAAAGATGTGAAGGTCTCTAAAGCTCAAGTGAAAGAGCTTCGCTAAAAAATGAGAGAAAGAGTTTTTTCGCTTACTAGGTGTTTGACACGTCATCTAGGCAGCACATTCTCCATTTGGTCACATGGTGTGACATTTGAGGCAGGACGTGACAACATGCCTACCTAGATCGAGTCTTGAAACTCCAACGACATAAGGTTATGTGGAAGATCCGCTGGTCTCTGCTCCTCCTCATGTCGAGCATCCCTCCACTCCGCTCGTGTCCAATAAACCCATCCTCCTCCTCGTGAGGACGGTTATCCTACGACATTTATGGAGCATCCTACTGAGCAATTTGCTACTGAACCTGATAGATCTGGAGCGATGTGTGATTACAGCTAGGATCTAATGTACCTTGAAGCTAGATTGGTATGTTCATAATTAATCCCATAATGCATTTTACTATTTTCACAAAAACTTGGGACATATTATCACACCCCGTCCCTCTATCCACTTCATGTGACCAGATGGAGGCGTGCCTTTTAGACACCCAACGCATATCTCTTCATGAGATAATGAGTTGAACCCTAGTAAGTGGAGCTTATTAAACCAATCTCCATCACAAAGTTCCATGTTAGAACTCGGGAGACCTTATAACTTAACGCTGCAAAAAACACTAGAACAACCAACTTAGCTTAATCACCTAATCTTCAACACTTAAACTCAAAGCTACTTAGTGGTAAGCACGACAAAGATATAAACACAACATAACGAAAAGATAGAAAACACAAATCTTATTTTATTACTTGGTTCAACACTTTACAATTAAATTTTCTTCCTCGCAGGACACTTAAGTTCTAAGCTTCGAGCCTTCCTTCATCCACTAGGATTCTACTCTTTGCGTCAAGGTGTTTAGGAGTATAAGAATCCCTTTCTTATCCTTCTCCTTGATCACCTAGCAATCCATCTTAAAATTAAGACCCGTACTTAAATTAGGAAGTTAAAATTTTGGTTAAATGTAAAAGTAGGCATTTTGGACGAAAAGATTAAGAAGAGAAGTTAACTTTTGGCGATGAAGCAAGACTACATGTTAAGAGTTGGTATTCAGGTTAGTTCATGAAAATGGTTAGTCAACATAACTTGTGAAGGTGAAGTGTTGTTATGTGATAACTTGTAGAAATACAAGTTATTATAGCCTCTCTCTTATTTGAATAATGAGGCCAAAATGGGAGAGGAGTACATCAAAATTTGTAGTTTATATTGAAAATACATAATTTCTTAGAAATAGATTTTACATAAGCTTTCACACCTTTTTCACCATGCTTACAGTGTCTTGATGCAAAATTAATAAGGAAAAAGAAATGAGTGAATTGTAAAGGATCTCGCACCAGCACTACGCATTCCGATTGACAAATAACCATATTAGACAAGAAAACCGAAGTACAACAAAGGAAAGCGGTTCACTAAAAGACAAGAGTGGAAGTTGAAGATGATGTGACTTACAACATACAACTTTCGGTGGGTGGCGTGACATGCTCAGAAGAATAAAAATTTCCCGTCGAAACTTGCCCATAAAAGAACTTCACCTCCACCATAACAAGAAGACACATGTATGGGCCAAGAAGCCAGACAGCTGAATAGATCTACCGAAAGGTCCGAGTGGACCAAAACCTAGAGAGAGAAAGGTAGAAAGATTTGGCCTTTTCGTTGTCCGTTAAAGAGTTTCTTCTTCTCTTTTTCGACGAGTCGTAAAAGCGAGAGATGAGTTTATAATAGGAGAAGAGCCCATTTTCCATATGCCCTATAACTTGTAATATTCTCCATCTTCTTTGTCTTCCATTTTTGCATTTATCTATGATATATGTGTCCATATTGTACAATGGCTGAAGGCCTATATTCTTTAATATATTGCATGCTTATACATTTTCAATCCATCGTGTCTTGACTTTTCATTCATCGATGTGTTATTAGAAGTTAAAGTTTGTGATGAATTTTGATAAGAAGTTGAGTTTATGATTCTCGTCTCTGTCCTTGAAATAAAACAATGTCCTTGCATAATGAAAATTAAGTTGGCTTGGCAGTAGTAAGTTCAGCATACGGAGATCTACAATCTATATGTGGAAAATGGGAAAACGTTTTGAAAGGGTAAGTCAAAAGACTTGGTGAGCAATAGTTTTATAAAACAAGTTTTCATATACACTTTAGTATAAAATTAGAGCTGAAATACATTTGTCAGTAAACAACTATAATATGAAACTTGAGACATTTGCATAACTTTTCGAAGATAGTTCTCCACAGCCACGGGCAGTATTTACCCCTTCATCTGAAAATAGAATAGTCGATAGGTAGCTAACCCTCCTCCTTTAAGGCATAAAAATGTACATTTCTGATGGCCTATAAAATATAGGCTAGTCAACCCTACCATCAGTATGGAGTTAATCACATGTATACAATAGGTTTCATGAAATATTCGGGCGTCGATAAAAACATTTGAAAACATGAAATATTTTCTTGAATGTTTTGAAACATTTCCTTGAATCATGAAATCATTAGTAGCTTGGAAATATCATTTTTGTCAACATTGATCAATAGCATAGCTTGTATAAGAACTTGAGATCATGTTTAGCAAATCATTTTATGTGCTATTGCTTGTAAAGCCTGAAAACATGTTTAGTAAATACGCTAGAAATCATGGTGTTACTCACAATACTTGTACAGATCCTTGACCAAAAATTCCTCTTAATCTTCCTTGTCCTGAAAAATTTATATTTTATCTATAATTAATTCCTTGAATATCAAAATATCAAAATTTCCCTTAAAATTCTAAAAACTATCAAGACAACACAAAACAGCTCGAAAATAGGTCCAACGGTGCCCATTGACTGGTGAATGGGGTTGGCCGCACGCGTATGGCATAGGGCCTATCACGTGCTAACCTTACTGAAGTGGGGTGCATGCTACATGCTAACTTTAGAATGGGGTTGGTGCGCGCGTGCTTGTTGCCTACCTAGTGCCCCTCGCATGCTTGGCGTGCGTTGGTGCCTCCCACACACCATAAGCTACGCTAACCTCTTAAGGCAGGATCATGCGTGTAGCCTGAGCGCATGCCTTGTCTCTCGACTCTGCCATGGCCATGTCATGTGCGTGCAACCTGATCCATAGTAACCTCTAGGACCAAAAACGCATACCCGTCTCACCCATACATGCATGACTTACGGCCACTACCCAGAGACTATTTAACTTCCAAAATCATGACCCATTTGAAAATTTATAACTTAAAATTCCTAACTCTTTTGATAAAACTTCCTTCTACAAAGTTTCTCTAAAATGTCTTAAATTTCTTATCTCAAATTTTTGAAGGAAAAATCCAATTAATAAATCCTGTAGCTCTCTAGAAGTGCACCTTGCTCAGATTCATTCGAGAAATGATCTTCTTGCCTTATCTTGATCAAAATGCAAACCTCACTGAATTCAAAATGCACAGTAGTCCTTTATCACAAACTAGCCTCAATTTATGAGTTTTTAATACCAATTTGAGTGATTTTGCATGAGGAAGTGGTGAGAAATTCAATATTGAAGTTGGCTTATTTATAATGTTCTTTGCATGAGATTAAAATGACACTTAATCTTTGATTAGACTCACCTCTTAAGCATGTACTTACACCTCAACAACTCCTCCACGTCCTCTTAGGCTGCAAAAGACATGATGACATGGTTGTGACACTTGGATTTACTTTTAACCAATTGCTTAGAGTATGTCGCATACTTGATCCAAATGCATAGCTAACCTCCTTGCCCTTCCTCACATAGCTTGGTCGCATAATCTCTTAACGGCTAGCCTTTCTTGCTTAGCTAAGCTTTTAATTTCCTAGCTAAATGCCTAGCAAGTCTTCCTCGTGTGGACAACCTATCATGGACAACCTTCAAATGTGAAGCCAAACCACCAACTAACCTCTCTAGCCTTCCCGCAAACCTCCAAATGCATTGTCATGCCATCCTTGCCTAGCCACTCATTGCTAACCTAACCTCTATGCCAGCCTCCTCGCAAAGCCTAAATATCTAGCAAACCTTTCAAGGTATCCTTCTCGCCTAGCCTTCAACTAAACACCCATGTTTAGATGTTTTACTTGATCTTCCCGGTCATACATCAAAACGTAAGATAACCTCTATCTTCTCCTCTTTTGCTGCATAGCATCGTCCTACAAACCCTAAACCCTCTTTTGTTTTCCTTCTTTTGGCTGTCCAAACTATTTCAAAATAACCTCAAAATAAAAATATTCAACACTTAGCCAAATCTTCAACTTTTCTCTTCCTCTTAAACCTAGACATTGAATTCTTAAGCTTTCAAGTATTTTATTCTTTTTCCGATAAATTTCATTTTCTCCAATCCTTGACCAACTTAATAATTTCCAAGAGCTTAAGAAATTTTGGGATTTCACAATCATTCTTTGAAGCCTAATTAGCTACTAAAAACAACACTTCTTTCCTTTCAAATCCAAGCTTAATCAAACTTTAATAAAGGCAACTTAAATCAATATTTCTGCCCACTCTAACCTCCCTCCTCCCATTTTCTGCCATCCCCTGGATCTCCTTTCTAAGCAAAGTCTCTATGATGTTGCTTATGCACATATATTTTATGTGAACATCTCAAATTAATTTAGAAGTTCTTATCAGATTTAATTCTTCTTTGTGTACATATTTAATTACTAACGATGGCTGTCATACCTCTCAATTTTTAAATAACCAATCCAATTCCTAACTAAAATTTAGTAGCAATATAGATCATGATAGATCCATATAGACATCTATCAGTGTTTAACACTTTTATCTTTATTAAAAGAGTTTAAATAAAAATTATTTTTTAAAAACAATTTCATATAACATAAGACTATTAAGAACTCGATAACTAAAGATGAATAAAAAATGTAAAACAATAGAGAATCGAGACAAAAATTTACTTGTGATTTACTGTAAAAGCACGTTAGTTATGTTCATCGAAAAAGGATACATGGAAGCACTTTAATTTATTATTAAAGAAAATAATCTTAAATTAAAGATTTGAGGTGCATGATCTAGTGGTTAAAAATTTATATAACATACTTCTTTAAACTATATGATTAAAAACGTACATAAACATAAATTTGACAAATATAAATTACAACTTAAGTTTTAAGAGCCTATCACCCGAATCCCTATGAAAGCACATCCAAGCGGGGTAATATAATTTTGCCTAGACAAATGAAACTCTTGCACTTAATCTTTTGATGAAATATCAAATAACAGATTCAAGACATTCCAACATACATACTAAGGCAACATGTTGATGTTGTGACCTTAGAGTCTTTTTAAGTTGTAGGTAATTTGTGAAAACTTTCACTAATTATGTGAAAGAGATATTACTGTCTTATTGATTTTGATCACCTTCTAGAGTATTTATACAAATTTCTCCTCATAACAAATTTTATAAGAAAATAACTTAAATAAACTAACTCTTACGTAACAAACTTTCAATATGATTTGAGTAATGAGTAGCAGGCACAACCAAAGGTTTTAAGGTGTTTATAGTAGGGGATGTTGAAAAAGACATTCGAAGGGAGTTTTGTTTTTTAGAAGATCAGATGAGGGCAATCAGTTTATTAGGAAGACGATTGTGGCAACGATTTACTAGAATTTTAAGGGGATAGAGGCACGAGTCATGAGGCAAATGGTTGTTTCAAGTATATGGTAATGTTTTCTTTTGGCTATGCCATTTTGTTTGGGTGTAGAAGGGCATGATTTTTTATGAGATATTCGATGAGATTCGAGAGAGGAGGAGATATTTTGGTTGATAAATTCAACTCCTCCATCAGTACGAATGGTTTTTATAAGGATGTTAATTGGTTTTCAACTAATGGTTTAAATTTTTGAAAAATGACAGTAACATCAAATTTTCTAGCAATGGAGAAGATCCATGTGTATATTGAGTATTTGGATAGATTCTCAATAAAGCAAACATAGTATTTAAAGCCATTTATTTATATTTCAGGGACATGGCCTCATACATCACTATGAAGTATTGTAATGGAAAAATATATTTGCTTTGTGAGTGAGGAAAGAGGAGTTTATGCATTTTCCTATACAAACAAAATTTACAAACACATGATTTTGAAACAGAAGACAGATTTACGTGATTGAGAAGAAGATTTAATGTTTAAAGATAAGGGTATCCTATCCGGTTGTGCCAAAGATTGGATGATGAGGATGATTGTATTCCAACATGAGCAGCATGTGAATTTTCAGGGATAGGTTTGGCGAAGGTGGTGGATGTGTAGCTTGAGGTGATTGGGCAGAGACCATTGATGCTAGGTCCTTAGAATAAAAGTTTGCCAGTAGTTTTGTCCTAAATGGTGAATTTGCCAGCATAGAAAACAATGCAACAATTATTATCTTTGCATAATTGATGAACATATAAAAGATGGAAAATTATCAAAAATAGGATAATTTTGAAGGGTATAAAGAGTTTTGGGATGGATTTTAAAAAAGATGACTTTTAGGAC